>CM065594.1:187371651-187396570 GCA_033119425.1 Bufotes viridis | reverse complement strand
TACCTTCTAGGTGGATCAAGCAAAGAGCCAGCTGCTAGCACTGATGTGCATTCTGAGAGAAGCATTGCGCTGCTATCAGAAGACACGCTGAAGTCGGTGTTTGCGGCGCCTGCAAGACGAGATTTCTCCTCTGCAGTACAGGCACGTTTGCCCAGGCATATGAGCTGAGGAGAGGTGTTGGAGTTCATATGCTTTGGCAAACACTTTGTATCAAAAAATCTGGCAAAGATGTCTTTCCTCCACACCGATCGATTGATCGATGTGAATGGAGAAATCACGCTTGCCAGGACATAGGAGCTGAAGTGGGTATGGATGTTTGGGCGGAGCCCTCATGTCCTGGCAATCGCCAGGCCCCTTTTTTTCTTCTTGCATATTTTTTGGCAGAGATTTTTTCATCCACATCAATCGATGCGAATGAGGAAATCTGTGCCGTTCATTTTTTTCTTTCAGCCCAGAGGCTGAACGGAAAAATCTCATTACCCGTATGCTCCATATAAGGAGAATAGCAGAAACTCCTAATGCTGGCCATACATGTAATGATTGGTGAGACCTCAAATGCCAGGGCAGTACAAAAACCCCACATGTGACCCCATTTGGAAAGAAGACACCCTAAGGTATTCGCTGAGGGGCATATTGAGTCCATGAAAGATTGAACTTTTGTCACAAGTTAGCGGAAAGGGAGACTTTGTGAGAAAAACAAAAAATCAAATTCCGCTGACTTGTGCGAAAAAAATAAATATGAACTCGCCATGCCCCTCACAGAATACCTTGGGGTGTCCTCTTCTAAAATGGGGTCACATGTGGGGTATTTATACTGACCTGGCATTTTAGGGGCCCTAAAGCGAGAGAAGAAAAATGCGTAAAAATGCCCTCCTAAAAGGTACTCATTGGATTTAGGGCCCCTTTGCGCACCTTGGCTGCAAAAAAGTGGCACACATGTGGTATCGCTGTACTCAGGAGAAGTAGGGCAATGTGTTTTGGGGTGTATTTACATATACCCATGCTGGGTGAGACAAATATCTCTGTAAATGGACAACTTTGTATAAAAAAATGGAAAAAGTTGTCATTTAAAGAGATATTTTTCACACCCAGTATGGGTATATGTAAAAATACACCCTAAAACACATTGCCCTACTTCTCCTGAGTACGGCGATACCACATGTGTGACACTTTTTGCAGCCAAGATGCGCAAAGGGGCCCAAATTCCAATGAGTACCTTTAGGATTTCACGGACATTTTTTACGCATTTGGATTCCAAACTGCTTCTGACGTTTAGGGGCCCCTAACATGCCAGGACAGTATAAATACCCCACAAGTGACCCCATTTTAGAAAGAAGACACCCCAAGGTATTCTGTGAGGGTATGGTGAGTTCATGTAAAGTTTATTTTTGTCACAAGTTAGTGGAATATAAGACTTTGTAAAAAAAAAAAAAAACATTTCCGCTAACTTGTGCCAAAAATAAAAACTTCCATAAACTCACTATGCCACTCAGCGAATACCTTAGGGTGTCTACTTTCCGAAATGGGGTCACTTGTGTGGCATTTATGCCTGTCCTGGCATATAAGCTTCTAACGCCAGAAGCAGTTTGAATCAAATGCGCAAAATGTCCTGTAGAAATCCTAAAGGAACTGCTAGCTTTGGGCCCCTTTGCGCACTTGGCTGCAAAGTGGCACACATGTGGCACTATCAGGGAGAGTAGGGCAATGTGCTTGAGGTGTATTTTTATATACCCATGCTGGGTGAGAGAAAATCTCTGTAAATGGACAACTTTGTATAAAAATGGAAAAAGTTGTCATTTGCAGAGATATTTTTACACCCAGCATGGGTATATGTAAAAATACACCACAAAACACATTGCCCTACTTCTCCTGAGTACGGCGATACCACATGTGTGCCACTTTTTGCAGCCAAGATGCCAAAGGGCCCTAAATCCAATGAGTACCTTTAGGATTTCACAGGACATTTTTTACGCATTTGGATTCCAAACTGCTTCTGACGTTTAGGGGCCCCTAATATGCCAGGACAGCATAAATACCTCACAAGTGACCCCATTTTAGAAAGAAGACACCCTACAGTATTCCGTGAGGGGTATGGTGAGTTCATGTAAAAGTTTATTTTTGTCACAAGTTAGTGAAATATGAGACTTTGTAAAAAAAAAAAAATCAATTTCCGGCTAACTTGTGCCAAAAATAAAAACTTCCATGAACTCACTATGCCTCCTCAGCGAATACCTTAGGGTGTCTACTTTCCGAAATGGGGTCACTTGTGTGGTATTTATACTGTCCCTGGCATTTTAGGGCCCTAAAGCGAGAGAGTAGTTTGGAATTAAATGCGTAGTAAACCCATGAAATCCTAATGGTATTCATTGATTTAGGCCCCTTTGTGCATCTTGGCTGCAGTGCACACATGTAGGTCGCCGCACTCAGGAGAAGTAGGGCAATGTGCTTGGGTGTATTTTACATATACCCATGCTGGGTGAGAGAAATATCTCTGTAAATGGACAACTTTGTATAAAAAATGGAAAAAGTTGTCATTTACAGAGATATTTTTCACACCCAGCATGGGCATATGTAAAAATACACCCCAAAACACATTGCTCTACTTTTCCTGAGTACGGCGATACCACATGTGTGCCACTTTTTGCATCCAAGATGCGCAAAGGGGCCCTAAATCCAATGAGTACCTTTAGGATTTCACAGGACATTTTTACGCATTTGGATTCCAAACTGCTTCTGACGCTTAGGGGCCCCTAAAATGCCAGGGCAGTAAAAATACCCCACAAGTGACTCCATTCCGAAAGTAGACACCCTAGAGTATTCGCTGATGGGCATAGTGAGTTCATGGAAGTTTTTATTTTTGTCACAAGTTAGCGAAAAATGAAATTTTTGAAAAAAAACAAAAACAATTTCCGCTAACTTGTGACAAAAATAAAAACTTCCATGAACTCACTATGCCCTCAGTAAATACCTTAGGGTGTCTACTTTCCGAAATGAGGTCATTTATGGGGTGTTTCTACTGTCTGGGCATTGTAGCACGTCAGGAAACAGGACAGGCGCTCAGAAAGTCAAATTGTGGAAATTCACTTTTTGCACCATAGTTTGTAAACGCTATAACTTTTACCCAAACCAATAAATATACACTTATAGAATTTTTTTTATCAAAGACATGTAGAACAATACATTTAGTGAAAATGTATAGAGAAATGTAGTTTTATTTGGCAAATTTTCCAACAGAAAGTGAAAATGTCATTTTTTTGAAAAATTTCGCCAAAAAAGTAAAATATCAAAAAAGTAAAAATGTCAGCAAGAATGAAATAGCACCAAATCAAAGCTCTATTAGTGAGAAGAAAAGGAGGTAAAATTCATTTGGGTGGTAAGTTGTATGACCGAGCAATAAACGGTGAAAGTAGTGTAGTGCGGATTTGTAAAAAGGGCCTGGTCACTAGGGGGTATAAACCTGTGGTCTTCAAGTGGTTAAGGGGTTGAATAATTGTGTCAATGAAGAAATCACTGTATTACAAAAACAATTGATGTAATTTTAGTTGCATTTGGTTCTTTAAAAAGTCCTTGTAAGGTTTCATTCTGAACACAATTACAAATGTACACTAAATTCCTAAAACCCTTTACAGCATTAGGGGTTGAATAATTTTGAACACAACTGTAGCTATATCTATGCTATATCTGTATCTAAGCTTGAACTGTATCTAAGCTTATATCTGTATCTCATCTATATCCGTATCAAACCTATAACTGTATCTAAGCTTGAACTGTACCTAAGATATATATGTATCTAAGTTATATATATAAATAAGCTTATATCTATCTAATATAGATATAGCTCAGATACATATATAGGGAAAATCCGTACCTGGGATTTTGCTTTCCTTGAGTCCGAAGGCAGCACATCATGGGTTAAGGTTTGTCTCATTCGCTTCCTAGGACCGCCCACCTAGACTAAATCAATCAATTAAATGAGATAGGTACTATATAAACACGCCTCCTACCACCCAACAGTGTATTTTAAAAATAGATTTAGACAAAAGAGGCATACAAATAATAAATTTTAAACAGGGAGGGTAAGTATTTGCTGCCTTCGGACTCAAGGAAAGCAAAATCCCAGGTACGGATTTTCCCTTTCCCTTTTCGTCCTCGGCAGCACATCATGGGATTTTTCTAGATCTCAAGGGGAGGGTATTTTAATATAGTACTGTAGTTTGTACCCCAGTGTCAAAACTTGAACTCTCAGTATTGGTAACTGTTCATGAAGGTCAATGATATCGAACAGGAAGCTGTATTACAGATATCCTCTATGGATCCTTGTGTTCGCTCTGTCCCTGAGGATACATTACTGATCTATGCTGCTGTAGATCTTGTGGAATGGGCTTTTATCAGAACCAGAGAGGCTTCACCCTCCAAGGAATAGAATTCCACAATTATGGCCTTTGCACAGCTATCGATTGTGTCTTTAAATGGTT
This sequence comes from Bufotes viridis, assembly GCA_033119425.1. Lineage (NCBI taxonomy): Eukaryota > Metazoa > Chordata > Amphibia > Anura > Bufonidae > Bufotes > Bufotes viridis. The sequence continues at coordinate 187,392,095 of CM065594.1, read as the reverse complement.
GTCCTTTTCTTGGCCCAGAAAATAAAAGCCGTTCTGAACTGTTTCGATCTTAGAGCATAGATTTCAAAAGTTCTTCTTACATCTAAGGTACAGTATGTAGGAGAGCTTTTTTTTTTTTTTCTGTCATAGGAGGTTCTGGAAAAATACTGTAAGAAAAGAATTCCCTGTTTACATTGGAAGATGATGTAATTTAGGTAAAGGATGGCATGGTTTGAAGTAAAACCTCATGTGAAGGGAATATTAGCTATGCTGTAGGATGAATTCCGTCCAGATTCTGGTGATATAATCCGTCCTATAATAACAGTTTGGGGTCTAACAGGAGCTTCCAATCTTCACCTTTGATAAAAGCAGAGAGTAGAAGAGAGCCAGGACCTTCAGGCTCAAAGGAGATTTTAGTATAGCCTGCAGCGTCTCCATATAGTCTTCTGTAGAACTGTTCTGCCTCACACGGCTGTAATTTGTCACACAACGTGGATTTGGTTCCAATCCGACAGATGATTCGTCTGAATATTGAAAAACAAACTCTGGAATGAATAGTTCTTAGGTTTAGAAAGGTACAATTCTGCCCAGTCAAGGATCTCCTTGGATAACTTCAGAAGGGAATGGCTTCTTGTCCATCCTGTTTGTTTAGATAAAGTACCAAGGATGGTTGTCAGATTGAACTATCACAGTCATTCACCCTAAGATGTATCTGGAAATGCGGTAGAGTCAACTGGAATGTTCTTGGGTCCATGAAGTGCGATTTGTATCTCAGAAAGGACCACAGCCGCCATCTGTCCTGAAGATGTGCTCACCACCCTAAGGCAGACGCATCCGTGGTCACTATTGCAGGAGAAGATTTTTATATTTTTTTTTTTTTAAAGAATTATTGTTCATAGGACAGCATCTCCCAGTGCTGAAGATGACCGCGTGTCTATAATCCTATGGATTGCAGGTAAGAGGTCTGAGATTAGAGTTTTCACTTCTTCCTTCAGCCTTGATCTTGGCGCCTGGTAAAAAATGGGTCATAGTACACTTTATCTAATATAGAAATCCAGAACAGTTTGGAAGTTGCAGGGTAGATCCTAAATCCTCCTGACTTATCCAGAATCCCAGTGACTTGGAGAAGTACGATGACCTTCTGAAGAGGTGACTTTAGCAGGTCCTCGGATGGAACTTCTATGAACCAGTCATCTAGATATGGAAACACCTGTAAGGCTTGTAGTAATTTTGAATTGGGGACGTCCTATTCCGCCATTCTTGCGAATAGCCACTCAGGATTTCTTGAAGACTGTATTATTGGTATATAAAGGTTAATATCTTCAGATCTAAAAAAGATGCGCAGTGATCCTCTAGTAGCAGAGCAATGCCCAATGTTTTCCATTCCAAAAAATAGATTTAGATTGAAGACTGCTTCTCGTACAATAATGACTTTCAGAACCTCATGATTTCAGGATCCCAATGTCTGAAGTAATCTGTTGAGTAAGGGAAACATACTCCTCTGACTTCTGGTGTCAGACTGATTTGTGAAGCTCGTCTTCATCCTTTGGTCTCTTCGGTTCGTACTCCCTTCTGTCAGGAAGTCCACAGATGCCGGATCTATGGTATTCTTGTTTTCTAGACTGCAGGATTTCTAGATCCTAATTAATTTCTAGCAGTCTGTTCATCTGAAAAAACTATTCTTCAGAAATGTTGAGGAGTGTTACCAGGTTCATGGTTAGACATTTCCTTTATCTTCCAGAAGGTGTAACCAGACTATGCGCTCTGGGACTACCAATACTGCACCCATGGCGCTTTAATGAGTGAAAACCTAGATGGAGGTTTTTTTTGTTTTTTTTTAAAGGTTTTAAGCATAAACTAGGAACATCTGGAAAGAAAAAAGATCTTCCGGTCAAACTAATGACAGCAGAATCAACCCAAGATGGAGACTTTAAAAAAAGGAAAACCCAATTTTTTTTTCTCTTCTTTCTCTCTCTAGGAAGGCAAGGAGGAGAATGTCTTTCTCAGCCTTGAGCGATAATGACCACTATTGCTGAGGGAGTTGTAACGCTGGGCTGCCAATCCCCCAGGGTCGCCTGTATAAAAAATTATTTAAAATCAAAATTTGTTTTAAACCAATACTGTAACTACCAGAGTTTATAACCATTTCTTATGTATCTGTATCAAAAGTGATGTAATTTAAAACCAGAAGCTGTATGGGAGCAGCTTATTACCACCTAATACAGAAAAGTAGCTGAATAGAAGTAGTACAACTTTTTTTTTTTTTTTTTTACCAGCAGCTTTGAAAGCCTCTGTGTTAAGTGTTAACGAGTAGTCATCAGCCACAGGTTTGGGCTGCAGGGATTACAAGGCCTTCATTAGACTGAAAGACACAGAACACAATGTTATAGTCATCACAGCAACTACTCCCAAGTGTTATCAGGAAGGGGCTTATTCACATAACAGACAGAACAGCATGTTAGAGCCATTACAGCCGGTGCCCCTGTGTGGAGACATCTTACCACCTCTGCTCGGACGGCCGGACATCTGTTTTAACAATGGAACAGGGACTCAGTTATTCACAAACATCTGCATCAGTCAGGTAAGTCTGATCATCAGCTTTAGTAAGGTAACTGACCATCCTTTGCTTGGATGGCTGGACATCTAGGGCAGAAAATATACAATGTAACTGCAAGACAACGGCTCCAGGTAACAGCGCCTGCTCTGTACTGTTTAATACTTAACACAAGTGTTAGTCAGGATGGGGCTTATTCACATAATAGACACAACCTTTGACTATGTCTGTGCACTTCTTACCACCCTTTGCTGGACATCGGATTCATCCTAGGAAGAGGGATCAGGATATAAACATCAGCTTTTAAAAAGGTAATCTGACTCCGGACAGAATACATTGTAACTGCAGGTAACAAGATATAGTTCTGCTCTGTACCGCTAAATACCAGCACAGGTGATATCAGAAGGGGCTTATTCACATAACACTGCAGGTAACAGGGTCACAGCTCTGCTGTGTACTGCTAAATACCGGCACAGGTGTTATCAGAAGGGGCTTCATAACACTGCAGGTAGCAGAATATAGCTCTGCTGTGTACTGCTAAACACCGGCACAGGTGAGCATAACACTGCAGGACTCCGCTCTGTACCCTTTGCTTTAATTCAGTAGCCTCCAGAAAGGCAAGTCTGACCCAGGACAAACTGAACCTTGTAACCATAAGAGAATGAAAGGTACACAGGCAATGTGCAATACTTAGCTTCCAGTGTGCGAACGGAAGACGAGGCGGCGCACGTGTGTCGTCAGACGCCCAGAGCCTGCGTTCCACAGAGCTTTTCAGCAATATCTCTTCCGTTCTGAAGTCCTTCTCAGCGGATACAGAGTGAAGCCAGGGAAACACACATGGCTATCCTTACTCTCAGGCCTCTGAACCTTGTCACCACAAGGTATATTGGCCGTGTAACAGCGGATACAGAGTGGAGCCAGGGAACACACATGGCTATCCTCACTCTCAGGCCTCTGAACCTTGTCACCACAAGGTATAATGGCCGGGTAACAGCGGATACAGAGTGGAGCCAGGGAACACACATGGCTATCCTCACTCTCAGGTCTCCGAACCTTGTCATCACAAGGTATAATGGCCGGGTAACAGCGAATAAAGAGTGAAGCCAGGGAACACACATGGCTATCCTTACTCTCAGGCCTCTGAACCTTGTCACCACAAGGTATATTGGCCGGGTAACAGCGGATACAGAGTGGAGCCAGGGAACACACATGGCTATCCTCACTCTCAGGCCTCCGAACCTTGTCACCACAAGGTATAATGGCCGGGTAACAGCGGATAAAGAGTGAAGCCAGGGAACACACATGGATATCCTCACTCTCAGGCCTCCGAACCTTGTCACCACAAGGTATAATGGCCGGGTAACAGCGGATACAGAGTGGAGCCAGGGAACACACATGGCTATCCTCACTCTCAGGCCTCCGAACCTTGTCACCACAAGGTATAATGGCCGGGTAACAGCGGATACAGAGTGAAGCCAGGGAACACACATGGCTATCCTCACTCTCAGTCCTCCGAACCTTGTCACCACAAGGTATAATGGCCGGGTAAATGGCCGGTTAACCTGGAAAAACCACGGCCTATACGGTCATAGCAGCCTAAGGAGGCTGACAACAGGTGGGCTTCTTCCTCACAGGAATGAGGATAAATAAAAAATACACTGTTGGGTGGTAGGAGGCGTGTTTATGTAGTACCTATCTCATTTAATTGATTGATTTAGTCTAGGTGGGCGGTCCTAGGAAACGAATGAGACAAACCTTAACCCATGATGTGCTGCCTGTGGATTTTTGTCTTTTCCCGTCAGCTGAGGAGCAGAGCGGACTTTTCATCTCTACTCTCTGACCTTATAAACGCCTCATTATCCTACCTGGATACCATCGCTCTTCAGGGTTAGGCTCCACAGCAATAAGGGGGATAGTAATGTTGGAGGTGAAGAAATAGTTGAGTCCGGACTTTATAAAGTTCGGCAACTTGAATCAACTTGCATCCGTTACAAGAAGTGGTGTTTCTCTTGGTTCCAGCAGGATTTAGCATAAACTGGCAGGCAAACGTGAGATGTTCTGCTTTCTCTCCTGCTGTGCTGAACACGGATTTAGTCTGGTTTCTGAATTTAGGGCTGTTCTGGTACCTTTGGAGTGGCTTGCCTTTGGCTGTTGACCCCCGCAACACTATGTAGGTTAATTCCTGTGAGGAGTCAGGGAATGATTCTCCTTCCCTCTCAAAACCTCCGCACTAGATTAAGACTTAACTCATTCTAATCCTGCCTGTAATGATAACACTCTCTGTGTACAGATAAGACAGGATCCTCCATTCACAATGGGTGATTGTCAAGCTTATCTATTCTTCCCTTGTACAATGACCTCTGCACAGGTCACAGAGAATGCCTAAAAACTTCCCATGAAGTCAATATGGTTCCCATCTTGCCATCGTGTCTGTGGCCCATGGGCTACCATAAAGCATTTTATTCTAATGCTGGGTAAATGCTGTTAGAAGATCTGCGCCCCATAATCATGTTTAGAAACAGAATAAATAAATCTGGAATCAGAAAATAAAAACAGATTAGAAATAAAGGCTATGTGTTACCATCTGGTTTTAACTGGCAGATCAATTTTGGGACACATTTCCATTAAATTTTTATTAACCCCTTAAGGACCGGGGTTATGGGATTTTTATGCTTTTGTTTCTATGGCGTCCCTGCCTTCCAAAAGCCATAACATTTTTATATTTCCGCCACATAGCCATATGACGGCTTATTTTTTATGGGACAAGTTGTACTTTTTAACGCTACCATTTATTTTTGCATGTGATGTAGTGGGAAACGGGAAAAAATTCCAAATGGGGTGAAATTGCAAAAAAGCAATTTCACCACAGTTTTACGGGTTTTTAAATTACAACGTTCGATTTATGCGATAAAACTGACTGGTTAATTTTATTCTTCAGGTCAGTACGAATCCGGCAATACCTAATATGTATAGTTTTTCTTATGCTTTTGATAGTGAAAAAAATTAAAAGTGGGAATTTTTTTATTTTATTTTTTTGTCGCCATGTTTTGACCCCTATAACTTTTTTTGTAATTATGCGTACGGAGCAGTGTAGGGGCTCATTTTTTGTGGGCAATCTGAACTTTTAATTGATACCATTATGGGGTGCGTATGATGTTTTGATCACTTTTTATTCATTTTTTTAGGAAATGAAGCGCCCAAAAATGGCGAATTAGCCATTTGGACGCTTTCTTTCCGTTTTTATGTTTACCGTATGGTGAATATTTTTAATATTATTATAGTATGGGCGTTGCACATTGCGACACCCATTATGTGTAATTTTTATTTTTTATTTATTTTATTTTCATTTTGGGGAAAGGGGGTGATTTGAATTTTTATATTTTTTTATTTAATTTTTATTTTTTAAACTTTTTTTTTTTTTTACTATCTTTCTTATAGTTCCCATAGGGAACTATAAGATGCAATCATCAGATTGTTATTCTCATATATTCCAATGCAATAGCATTGGAATATATGAGAAAATCGCATATTTCCTATGGAGCCTATTACAGTCATAGGCTCCATAGGAATACTTGTAGTAACCTAGGTTTCATTCACAGAAACCTAGGGTACTACATGCATGCTCTGCGCCCCCTTGTGGCCATCAGGGAGCCGGAGCAAAAACCGAAAGTGAAACTTTCGGTTTTTGCGATGACAGATGCCGTGGTCAGGATTGACCACGGCATCTGAGGGGTTAAATGTCCGCGATCGGCACGCTGCTGGTCGCGACATGAGCTGCGGGTGTCAGCTTGATGAATCAAGCATTTACCCGCAGCTCGTGCGCCCGCTCCGTGCGGGAGCAGGCGCCATCTTAAAGTGTGGACGGCTGGCGTACATGTACGCCTTCGCCCTTAAGGGGTTAAAGATCATGGCTGATTGGCTTGTGGTGATGGTACCTCTTCTCCAGCAGCACATAATTGGTTTTGTTCAGGGTTTTGACAATGTGCCCTGGTCATGGCTTTTCAGTACTGGACCATACCGTATGTCCTATCAGGCCCTTTTATGACAATCTATATATAGCTTATATCTAGGGATGAGCCGAAACCGAACTGTATAGTTCGAGGTACGCACTGAGTTTTGGGTGTCGCATCCCGAACCCGAACATTTAAGTAAAAGTTCAGGTTCGGGTTCGTTATTCGGCGATTTCTTCCCGCTTCGAAGGGCTGCACAGCAGCCAATCAGCTAGCGCTTTACTTCTCTTCCCTAAGAGTCATCACAGCCATGCCTACTAATGGCATGGCTGTGATTGGCCAGTGCAGCATGTGACCCAGCATTTATTTAAGCTGGAGTCAAGTCGCGCTCGCACGTCACTCTGCTTTGATTAGTGTAGGATAGTGATGCAGCTGCTAGCCATATGACGGCTTATTTTTGCGGGACAAGTTGTACTTTTAACGCTACCATTTATTTTTGCATGTGATGTAGTGGGAAACGGAAAAAAATTCCAAATGGGGTGAAATTGCAAAAAAGCAATTTCACCACAGTTTTATGGGTTTTTAAATTACAACGTTCGATTTGCGATAAAACTGACTGGTTAATTTTATTCTTCAGGTCAGTACGAATCCGCAATACCTAATATGTATAGTTTTTCTTTGCGTTTTGATAGTGAAAAAAATTAAAAGTGGGAATTTTTTTATTTTATTTTTTGTCGCCATGTTTTGACCCCTATAACTTTTTTGTAATTATGCGCACGGAGCAGTGTAGGGCTCATTTTTTGCGGGGCAATCTGAACTTTTAATTGATACCATTATGGGGTGCGTATGATGTTTTGATCACTTTTTATTCATTTTTTTAGGAAATGAAGCGTCCAAAATGGCGAATTAGCCATTTGGACGCTTTCTTTCCGTTTTATGTTTACCGTATGGTGAATATTTTTAATATTATTATAGTATGGGCGTTTCGCACATTGCGACACCCATTATGTGTAATTTTTTATTTTTTTATTTATTTTATTTTCATTTTGGGGAAAGGGGGTGATTTGAATTTTTATATTTTTTTATTTAATTTTTATTTTTTAAACTTTTTTTTTTTTTTTTAACACTTTCTTATAGTTCCCATAGGATCTAAGATGCAATCATCAGATTGCTATTCTCATATATTCCAATGCAATAGCATTAGAATATATGAAAAAATCGCATATTTCCTATGGAGCCTATTACAGTCATAGGCTCCATAGGAATACTGTGTAGTAACCTAGGTTTCATTCACAGAAACCTAGGGTACTACATGCATGCTCCGGCTGCCCCTTGTGGCCATCAGGGGAGCCGGAGCAAAAACCGAAAGTGAAACTTTCGGTTTTTGCGAGATCAGATGCCGTGGTCAGGATTGACCACGGCATCTGAGGGGTTAAATGTCCGCGATCGGCATCGCTGCTGGTCGCGGACATGAGCTGCGGGTGTCAGCTTGATGAATCAAGCATTTACCCGCAGCTCATGCGCCCGCTCCGTGCGGGAGCGGGCGCCATCTTTAAGTGCGGACGAAGGGCGTACATGTACGCTCTTCGTCCTTAAGGGGTTAAAGATCATGGCTGATTGGCTTGTGGTGATGGTACCCTCTCTTCTCCAGCAGCACATAATTGGTTTTGTTCAGGGTTTTGACAATGTGCCCTGGTCATGGCTTTTTCAAGTACTGGACCATACCGTATGTCCTATCAGGGCCCTTTTATGACAATCTATATATAGCTTATATCTAGGGATGAGCGAAACCGAACTGTATAGTTCGAGTACGTACCGAGTTTTGGGGTGCTCATGACACGGACCCGAACCCGAACATTTAAGTAAAAGTTCAGGTTCGGGTTCGTTACTCGGCGATTTCTTCCCGCTTTCTGAAGGGCTGCACAGCAGCCAATCAGCTAGCGTTTTACTTCTTTTCCTAAGAAGCCATCACAGCCATGCCTACTAATGGCATGGCTGTGATTGGCCAAGTGCAGCATGTGACCCAGCATTTATTTAAGCTGGAGTCAAGTCGCGCCGCACGTCACTCTGCTTTGATTAGTGTAGGGATAGGATGCAGCTGCTGTTAGGTCGAGATTAGGCAGGGATTAACTCAGCAAAAGTGAAGTGATCGATCTACAGCTCTGAATCATTCAACTTCTGCTAGTTAATTGCTCACTGTTTTCAGGCTGCCCAGAGCATTTTTCTGTCACTTTTTTCTGGGGTGATCGGCGGCCCTTTTGTGTCTTGTGGTGCGCCAGAACAAGCTGCCACCAAGTCTAATAATCCATCAATAGTAGGGTGTTTTTGTGCTATATCCTACATCAGGGGCTTGGCTGTGCTTATTGTCACCCCTAGAAACTCAGGATAGAATTTTCTATATTTTATTAAGAGGTGAAATTCACTTAAAAAATAGCAATCGCCTAAATCTGGTGTTCCAGCTGTGGCTAGCCAAGTGTAATACTGTCTGGCAAAGAATATATTTTTCTGGAGTGAAATTCAATTTCCAAAATAGCAATACCCTAAATCAGTGGTTTCTGCTGTGGCAGGACAAGTTTCATAGTGTCCGTCAAAGGATATATTATTTTCTGGAGGGAAATTCAGTTGCAAAAATAGTAATACCGTAAATCTGGTGTACCAGCTGTGACTGGACAAGTTTCATAGTGTCTGTCAAAGGATATATTATTTTCTGGGGTTAAATTCAATTGCCAAAATAGCAATACCCAAAATCTGGTGTCTCAGCTGTTGCAGGCCAAGTGTAAATCTGTGCGTAAAAGGGTGTATTACACTCAGTGTGCATCTCCAAGTGTATTTCTTTCCGTTAAAGGGTATATTACAGTAAGTGTTAAAATACAGCATAATCCTCTACATTTGCACACACTGTTTTGCATCTACAAGTGCTGAAAGCATAATCCTATATATTTTTTCACACGCTACTGTGCATCTCCAAGAGTAAATCTGTCCGTAAAAGGATATGTTTCATCCAGGGCCTAAATACTAGGCCTACAATTGATATTCCCCTAAATCTGTGGTTACTGCTGTGCCTGGATTAGTGTAATACGCTACATAAATAGACAGCCAGATAGTGTTCGGTGCCTGTAAAAAAAGGCTTGAATTTGAATTCAATACATTGGGCCAAATAATATTTTTCTTATTGTGGTGAACGGTAACAATGAGGAAAACATCTAGTAACGGACGCTGACATGGTCGTGGTGTTGTTAGTGGACCCTCTGGTGCTGGGAGAGGACGTGGCCGTTCTGCCACAGCCACACGTTCTAGTGAACCAACTACCTTAGGTTCCAGTACCCGCCACAATTTACAGCGATATTTGGTGGGGCCCAATGCCGTTCTAAGGATGGTAAGTCCTGAGCAAGTACAGGCACTAGTCAATTGGGTGGATCCAGCATGTTCACAACATTATCTCCCAACCAATCTTCTGCAGAAAGCGCACAGGTGGCGCCTGAAAACCAAGCCCATCAGTCTGTCACCTCACCCCCATGCATATCAGGGAAACTGTCTGAGCCTCAAGTTATGCAGCAGTCTCTTATGCTATTTGAAGATTCTGCTGGCAGGGTTTCCCAAGGGAATCCACCTAGCCCTTCCCCAGTGGTGGAACACATAGAATGCACTGATGCACAACCACTTATGTTTCCTGATGATGAGGACATGGGAATACCACCTCATCAGAGTCCGCACGTCTCTGATGATGACAAAACACAGGTGCCAACTGCTGCGTCTTTTTGCAGTGTGCAGACTGAACAGGAGGTCAGGGAGGAAGACTGTGTGGAAGACAATGCAGGGGACAATGAGGTCTGGGACCCCACATGGAATGAAGGTCGTGCCACTGACTTTCATAGTTCAGAGGAAGAGGCAGTGGTGAGACTGGAGCCAACAGCGTAGCAAAAAGGGAGCAGGGTGCAAAAGCAATAGCCACTGCCAAGAGAGTTCCCCTGCTACTGGCCAACGCCACCAGGGACCGAGCACCCCAAAGGCAGCTTCAAGGAGTTCCCTCGCATGGCACTTCTTCAAACAATGTGCTGACGACAAGACCCGAGTGGTTTGCACGCTGTGCCATCAGAGCCTGAAGCGAGGCATTAACGTTCTGAACTTTAGCACAACCTGCATGACCAGGCATCTACATGCAAAGCATGAACTGCAGTGGAGTAAACACCTTAAAAACAAGGAACTCACTCAGGCTCCCCTTGCTCCCTCTTCTGCTGCTGCCTCGGCCTCTTCCTCCGCCTCTGGAGGAATGTTGGCACCTGCCGCCCACCAAACAGAGGATGTGCCACCAACATCACCACCTCTGTCACCAAGCATCTCCACCATGTCACACGGCAGCGTCCAGCTCTCCATCTCACAAACATTGGAGTGAAGCGTAAATTCCCACCTAGCCACCCTCGAACCCTGGGCCTGAATGCCAGCATTTCTAAACTACTGGCCTTTGAAATGCTGTCATTCAGGCTGGTGGACTACAGACAGCTTCAAACAGCTGATGGCGATGGCTGTCCCACAGTATGTTGTTCCCAGCCGCCACTACTTCTCCAAGAGAGCCGTGCTTTCCCTGCACAACCAAGTATCTGATAAAATCAAGTGTGAACTGCGCAGCGCCATCTGTGGCAAGGTCCACAAAACCACAGATACGTGGACCAGTAAGCACAGCCAGGGACGTTATATCTCCCTAACTGCACACTGGTAAATGTAGTGGCGGCTGGGCCCCAGGCAGAGAGTTCTTTGGCGCACGTCCTTCCGCCGCCAAGGATCGCAGGGGCATCATTCTTTCCTCCTGTAGCCTCCTCCTCCTACTCGGCTTCCTACTCCTCTTCTTCTACCTGCTCATCCAGTTAGCCACACACCTTCACCACCAACTTCAGCACAGCCCGGGTAAATGCCAGCAGGCCATTCTGAAACTCATATGTTTGGGGGACAGGCCCCACATCGCGCAGCAGTTGTGGCGGGGTAATGAACAACAGACCGGCGAGTGGTTGCTGCCAGTAGGCCTCAAGCCCGGCCTGGTGGTGTGCGGTAATGGGCAAAATCTCGTCGCAGCTCTGGGACTAACCAGTTTGATGCACATCCCTTGCCTGGCGCTTGTGCTGAATTTGGTGGTGCAGAAGTTCCTTCACAACTACCCCGACATGTCAGAGCTGCTGCATAAAGTCAGTGGCGATGGCCGCCGTTATCAGCGTTACAATACCACTTTATGTCTCCTTGAGAAAACAGGGTGATGATGGAAGAGGGAGGTGGCCCAGGAGGAGTAGGAGGAAGAGGGGTCATTTTTAGCACTTTCAGGCCAGTATGTTAGAAGTGGCTCAGAGGTAGGTTTTTTGCAACAGCAGAGGCCAGGTACAAATGTGGCAAGCCAGGACCCACTACTGGAGGACGAGGAGGACTAGGATGAGGAGGAGGTGGAGGAGGATGAGGATGAAGCATGTTCACAGCGGGTAGTGCCAACGCAACTCAATCACAATACAATGCGTGACTATACAATATATCACCAAATGACCATAAAGGGACACGCAATACAATTTCATAAACTTTATTAGTTGATAAAAAAAACAACAATACACATAATGTCAATATTAAAAAATATATATATGGCGGCAATACAAATAGTAGCCAAGACATGTGACTCCCCTCCCATGCGTAGAAGACCCCGATTATTTCTCCTATATAGGGTAAGAAAACCCTATCACAGTGCTGACATGAACAAACACACTCCCAATATAGAATATATATAAAATGGAACAGTGCCTAACTAAACTAGCCTGATGGGCAATAGCACACATACAATACAGCAACGAGACACATATGTTCCATAAAGATATACCTGAGGGACACTTGGAAAGGAGGACACGGGCTTCTTAGCAGAGAGAAGAGCCCACCCCGACGTATGTTTCGCTACGCTTTCTCAAGGGGCGAGTCACATGTCTTGGCTACCATTTGTATTGCCGCCATATATATATATTTTTCAATATTGACGTTATGTGTATTGTTGTTTTTTTTATCAACTAATAAAGTTTATGAAATTGTATTGCGTGTCCCTTTATGGTCATTTGGTGATATGTTCACAGCGGGGTGGCACCCAACGCAGCTCGGGCCCATCACTGGTGCGTGGCTGGGGGGAAAGGGAGGACGATGACGATATGCCTCCCACAGAGGACAGCTTGTCCTTACCTCTGGGCAGCCTGGCACACATGAGCGACTACATGCTGCAGTGCCTGCACTACGACAGCAGAGTTGCCCACATTTTAACGTGTGAGGACTACTGGGTTGCCACCCTGCTAGATCCCTGGTACAAAGACAATGTGCCCACCTTACTTCCTGCACTGGAGCATGATAGGAAGATGCGCGAGTACAAGCGCACGCTGGTAGACGCACTCCTGAGAGCATTCCCAAATGTCACTGGGGAACAAGTGGAATCCCAAGGCGAAGCCAGAGGAGGAACGAGAGGTCGCCAACGCAGCTGTGTCATGGCCAGCTCCTCTGAGAGCAGGGTTAGCATGGCAGAGATTTGGAAAAGTTTTGTCACCACGCCACAGCTAACTGCACCACCACCTGATACGGAGCGTGTTAGCAGGAGGCAGCATTTCACTAACATGGTGGAACAGTACGTCTGCACACCCCTCCACATACTGACTGGTGGTTCGGCCCCATTCAACTTCTGGGTCTCCAAATTGTCCACGTGGCCAGAGCTAGCCTTTTATGCCTTGGAGGTGCTGGCCTGCCCGGCAGCCAGCGTTTTGTCTGAACGTGTATTTAGCACGGCAGAGGGGGTTATTACTGACAAATGCAGCCGCCTGTCCACAGCCAACATGGACAAGCTGACGTTCATAAAAATGAAACAGGCATGGATCCCACAGGACCTGTCATCCCTTGTGCAGAATAGACATTTATAACTACCTCCCCTTAACCATATATTATTGTACTTCAAGGCACTTCTTTATTGAATCCTCTTTTTTTATTTTACCATTATTTTGCGGGGCAACCCAAAGTTGAATGAACCTCTCCTCCGTCTGGGTGCCAGGGGCCTAAATATCTGAAAGCCTACTCCATTGGTGGGTGACATGAAGCCTGATTCTCTGCATTGGGACCTCTCTCCTCTGTCTGGGTGCTGGGGCCTAAATAACTAAAAGTGGCCTTCTCCGTTGGTGGGTAACCTGATGCCTCTTTTGCTGCTATGTGACCTCTCTCCTCGGTCTGGGTGTCAGGGTTCTAACTTTCACGTATTTGCTTGCTGTATTGGTGGCAGACATTTATCTCTTTTACTGTCTAATGACTGCCCCATTGTCTGGGTGTCAGGGGCCTATATGTTGTTTAATCATTTGTTTTCTGGGTGAGAGACATTAAACTATTTTTACTGTCAAATTGCCTCCCCTCTGTCTGGAGTGTCAGGGGCTACACAAATGATAATATCCTGTTCCATTGCAGGTTGACCTGAGGCCTTTGTTGCTGTTACGGGACCGCTCTCCTCTTTGCGAGTGCCATGGCCCTGAGTCTGTGAATGAGGCCTGTGGCACTGTGGGCAGACATGAATCCTTTTTGGCTGTGATGAGAACATCAACTCCCAGAGCAGGCCTTGTGCCGGACGGAGGATAAGGAGTCTGAAAGCCGGACTGTCCAACCTCACTGTTAAGAAGATGGGGTACTGTGGAGGTCACTAATAAAGGGGCGTCCGCTGTGGAGGTCACTATTAAAGGGGCAGGTCACTGTGGAGGTCACTGTTAAGGGGGCGGGATGCTGTGGAGGTCACTGTTAAAGGGGGGACACTGTGGAGGTCTCAGTTAAGGGGGCAGGGAACGATGAAGGTCACAGTTAAGGGGACGGTCTGCTATGGAGGTCAGTATTAAGGGGTGGGGTGCTGTAGAGGTCACTTTTAAGGGGGCAGGATGTTGTGGAGGTCACATTTTAAGGGAACAGAGCTCTGTGGAGGTTACTGTTGAGCGTTGGGTTATTGTGGAAATCACTGTTAATGAGATGGGGTACTGTGGAGGTCACTAAAAAAGGGACATCCTTGAAGGTCACTGTTAAAGGGGCAGGCACTGTGGAGGTCACTGTTAAGGGAGGAGGGACTGTGGAGGCCACTAATAGTGGCAGCGGGGCACTGTGAGGTCACTGTTAAAGCAGCGGGGTACTGTGAGGTCACTGTTAAGGGAGCGGGGTACTGTGGCAGTCACTGTTAAAGGGGCAGTCTCTGTGGAGGTCTCTGTTAAGGGGGCTGGGAATGGTGGAGGTCAGTTTAGGGGACTGTAACCTATGATCAGAGTTAAGGGGCGGGTCCTGTAAAGGTCACTGTTAAGGGGGCAGGCCCCTGTGAAGGTCACTGTCAAGGGTGTGGGGTGCTGTGGAACTCACTGTTAAAGGGGTAGGCTGCTGTGAATGTTAAAGTTAAGGTGGTTGGGCCGCTGTGGAGGTCCCATTTTAAGAAGATTGGGCACTGTGGGGGGGGGGGTCATTGTTTAGGGGTGGGGCTGTGGAAGTCACTGTTATGGGAGCGGGGTACTGTAGATGTCACTGTTATAGTGGAATCAAAAATTGGATGAATCCCAGCAGGCGTATAGGTAACGAAGTATGCTTTTATTCTATAAGAAACAGATATCACAGGACGTGTTTCAGCCCGTCCAGCATTTCTTAACTGCACATTAGTGACTGACTATATTCAGCATTTTATAGGTGTAGTCACATGACCTCACTAATCAATTATGGAGAATAAAAGATTTTTCTTTCTTATGGTTGACTTATGTTTGCTGATGCGATCCTTCACCATTTGCATCGTCTCCCCAACGTACAGCATTGGTAGTGTCACAGGTATAATAACCCTTAATTTTGTATGACTTACCAGTTTGTGGATGCTGGAAAATTGGCCCTTCAGTACGTTACTACACTGCATGCAGTGGAGACAAGGAAATGTACCTCCCTCTGGTGGATAAATGTGCTTTGTGTCAAAATTGTGCCCATAGTGCCAATGTCAGAATGTACCAATCGGTCTCTGAGACTAGGATTTCGTCGATTGCATATTAATGGTGGATTTTAAAATTCTGCTACTGTGGGATATGCCTTCCCTAAGATATGCCAATGTTTATGGACCACATTGTCAGATCTATGATACATGGGATGGTATTTGTGGATAAATGTTATGCGATCATCACTAGCTTTGGATGGAGTTTTATTTACAGGAACGCGGAACGGCGATGGGCACAAATTTTTGCATATGGGCAGGGCCACTTGCGCCCCCTCCTCTAATTGTTTGAGCATCTTAATTAGGTGTGGGATGAATTGAAATTCACTATGGCCTATGATCAGAAGTCCATACATTTCTTGGACGTCGTAATACATAAACAGGAAGGGGGCGCATTAAGTACTGATCTATTCAGGAAAGAAACGGATAGGAACAGCATCTTACACTATCAGAGTGCACATCCACCTTTACTTAAAGAATCGATTCCAAAATCACAATTCATGAGAGTCAGAAGAATTGTTTCGGATCCAGACATGAGACAGACAAGGATAGATGAGATGACATCACGATTCCTGACGAGGGGTTACCCTCGGGAAATATTAACAACAGCAATGAGTGCAGGTGAGAGACAAACTCCATCCAAAACTAGTGACGATCGCATAACATTTATCCACAAATACCATCCCATGAATCATAGATTTGACAATGTGGTCCGTAAACATTGGCATATCTTAGGGAAGGCATATCCCACAGTAGCGGAATTTCAAAATCCACCATTAATATGCAATCGACGAAATCCTAGTCTCAGAGACCGATTGGTACATTCTGACATTGGCACTATGGGCAAAATTTTGACACAAAGCACACTTATCCACCAGAGGGGAGGTACATTTCCTTGTCTCCACCGCATGCAGTGTAGTAACGTACTGAAGGGCCAATTTTTCCAGCATCCACATACTGGTAAATCATACAAAATTTAGGGTTATTATACCTGTGACACTACCAATGTCATTTATTTAATAAAATGCCCGTGCGGTATGCTGTACGTTGGGGAGACGATGCAAATGGTAAAGGATCGCATCAGCAAATAAGTCAACCATAAGAAAGAAAAATCTTTTATTCCCCATACCATCCCATTTTCATAGCCATAATCATTCAATAGCGCAGCTGAAATATCAGGTTGTTGAGCAGGTACATTTACCAAGGAGAGGAGGGGATCTGAAAAAGTTGTTACTCAGACGAGAGGCCTTCTGGATACACACCCTTGACACCTTACATCCCAAATGCCTTAATAGGGATTATGAGTATGAAGTGATGTGTTTTAATTGGATTAAATATACTTTTTGCAGACTACAACAACCCGATCATGAGGGGAAGATTCGTTATTACCTCGTATTGGGATATTAGTTATGCAAGTATATTGCTTAGGATAGAACATTTTGATTTTTTTCTTTTTTTCTCCTTTTCCTGTTTCCTATGTAATTTCCTGTCTTAATTGATTGGTGAGATCATGTGACTACACCAATAAAATGCTGACTATAGTCAGTCACTAATGTGCAGTTGAGGAAGGCTGTACGGGCCGAAACGCGTCCTGTGATATCTCTTTCTTATGGAATAAAAGCATACTTCGTTACATAATCGCCTGCTGGGATTCATCCAATTTTTGATTTTTGTTGGGGATAACCCCTTCCCGTGCAAGCGTTCCAGTGGTGAGCTGTTTTTGATTTTTGATTGAACTGTTATAGTGGATACTGTCTATATCTTTTAACGACACACGCAAACATTAAATGAAATAGATGAAATATACCCATGTGAAGCTAGTAATTATATATATATATATATATATATATATATATATATATATATAAAAGAAACAAAATCCACGGCACCACCTTCTGTGTTCTGTGTCTTTATTTCACCAAGGGCAACGTTTCCGTTTTCCAATGAAACCGTCCTCAAGCCAGTGATACAACAAGTGCTGTGTTACACATATTTATAGGGGTGTGTTAATTACATAATTAAACAAAGTATGCTCACAGTGCAATCAATAAAAACATAATTAAGTGAAATATGTGAAAAAAATTACAAATTCATATAAAAATACAAAGTGAACGTGTCATATGTCATATAAAAAACATATAGTTGTAGTGTACGGGAGTTGTAATACCACGTCACTACAGAAGGGTCACTTGTATGCTGTCGTTCCTCTCATTTATGGGGAGGCTGGTATAAGTCCTATACTTAAAATGCAATGTAATGTAATGGTATTTAATTCCCTGTTACTGTGAAATGTGCCATGTGCAGGCCTGCTAGGGATTTCATTCCAGCTCTAGTCACTAGAGGGAGCTAGGGAGCCCTAGTCTCATATAAGGCCCAGTCAGGGCAGGCTAGAGGTAGTGCAGACCCTGGAGTCTGTGAAGGCCACATGTCACAGGCCTAGGCAAGTCAGCAGGAGCCAAGCTGAGGCAATCCCTAGAGCAAGAGGTACTGTAATGTCAGAGGAGGTACACTGCAAACTGGAGATTCAAGGATATAAGCCAGAAGTAGGGCATTGGGGCCTTGAAGAATAATTGCCAGTCAGGACAAGCCAGGAAGAAAGTAAGGTTCACCTGCAATTCAAAGTCCTGTTATTTAACCCTCTGTTTTACCTTGCTGGATATAAGCCTGCTGTAACTGAGACTGTACAAAAGCCTATTGTCTGCAACCAGAACTGTTTTAAGAGAGTGCCTTCTGTATTACCACTGTTTCAGTAAAGTTGGAATTCTGTTTCAAGCTACAAGTCTGCACCTCTATTATTCCTACTATAAATACGGTGTGCCACCGTTTACTGGCACTGGCGTCACGAAACATCAGGGACTTAGCCATAGGCACGTTAAACTACAACACCCAGGGCACCTCACATTGCACCTGGCTGTGTCCCTTCAGAACCCAGAGAGTGCCCCAGAGGAACAGCGTGCCGGCCTCTCCATCACTGGCATTCCCCAGGTTAGTCTCACACATTGCTCTGACTTGGGGGTGCTACATAGTGTACCATATATAATATATCCAATCTTGAAGAACACACTAGTACATTTACCTGAAGTGCATATTCAATCACAGGTGAAAGTGCTTTAAAAACATAATTAAAAGCAATTGCTAAAGTCTGAACGGGTCTTCAGGTATACATGATGCATTGGCGTGGAATAAGGATTTGTGCGCATGCGTTGATTTACATTGCGCATTTGCAAAGATCACACAATGACGCGATAGTACGCATTTCCTGTCGGTGAAGCGCAATTGCATGCGTATATCCTGTATGTGGAACGCAACCATTATGTGCGACTGGCGGCGCCATTTTGGAGTATATCATTATTTGACTTAGGCGCACAGCCATATTTTAGTAGTCTCGGTCGCATAAATAACGTGTGAAAAAGAAGGCTCATATAAATTTGGTCATGAAAAGATCGCAGCATATTCATAATAAATCACAATCTTAAAAGGCTGCAAAGATTGAAATGAAGTAAAAAAGTACAAAAGTAAATGTGTGTTAGTTCCACAGGGTCAAAAGCAGTCCATTATTCCACCTCAAGTGGACATCATGGGCTGGAGGTTGTTGCCTCTACCCGAATGTGTCTGGAATACCGGCCCATTCAGGATGTGCAGCACATATCCCCTAACGTGGAACTAGACACAACTATAATTCCTTCTATATAAAAATGATTAAAGTTATTCTAGGTAACATGTAATACAACAATTAGGCTTCACATAATATTGCGATCATCTCATGACCAAAAAAAGGGGGGAATGAGTCAAAAAAAGAGGGAATGAGTCAAGGTGCCAACATGTTTAAAGGAAACAACTCCGCATCATATATTCCGGATTCCCGTATACACAAAAGACTCATGGTTTCATATAAAATCTTGTTCTATGAAAAAAGGAAAAATATAGTGAATATAGTAATATTCTCACAGTTGTATCAACAACTACACACAATAATAGAGATGGAAAGAACATTTGATGGACATCATTAGTGACAATTTAACAAATCCAAGGTCTAAAATCTACATTTAAGCCATTTGGCTGTAATGTATTTAATTTCATAATCCATTGCATCTCTTTCTTTTTTAGGGATTGGACCCGGTCCCCACCTCGTCGCGCCAATGGGCATGGTCCACCAGCATCCATCTCACGTCCCCTCACTGTGACCAAGCTCCAGAAAGTGTCTCGAAACAGGTAAGTCTTTACGTTCTTTTCTAATAGTGTAACGATGGTAATTCAAACGTGTCTTAAATTCTGTGGTGGTTTCACCAACATACAGTAAGTTGCATGGGCACCACAGAATGTAAATCACGTGTGACGATTGAAAAGTAAGGTAATAGTTGATATTGAATCGTTGTTGGGTACTGGTGTACAAAAAGGACCCTTTGTGAATAAGCTTGCAGTTTACGCAACGTATGCATGGGAAACTGCCCTTTTGGGGTCTTCAAGAAAGTTTGTTTAATAGATCTGATCGGGCCCACATCTGCCCGAACTAATCTATCAGCAAGATTGTTAGAGCGTCTGTAAGACATGATCGGTGTTGGTTTAAAAGCTGAAATATTACCCAGACCATATTTCAAAATTGGCCAATGTTTTAAAACAATATGTTTTATGTGTCCACTATCCGATGTATATGTACTCACAAAAGGGATTCGTTCATTATTCTTGTATTTTGGCCTGAAGGTGTTCAAGAGTTTATTACGCTCCGTCATCTCTAGTTTTTGTATATGTGCCTGTAGAAGCCCACGTGGGTAACCACGTTGTTGGAAGGTAGTCGACATACATTGTATAGTCTGATTCAGTTCTACTGGGGTGCCTCACAATTCGCTTTTGCTCTCAAGAATTGACTATATGGTAGCGACTTGACCATAGGTCTTGGGTGTGCACTAGTATAATGTAATGTGGTATTACAATCTGTTGGTTTTGTATAAATACTAGTCTCTATTTTGTTGTCAATCACTTTTAC
>CM065594.1:187207225-187371151 GCA_033119425.1 Bufotes viridis | reverse complement strand
TACTCCAGTCTATCCTCCTAGGGGAGCATAAATTTAATGGCAGCAAAGCAAATAGGCCGAACCTCACTGGCATGTTGTCTTGCAATATGTTTATTACATTAATTCTCTATGTTAGCATGTCTATATGTCTTTCCTTTATAATCATGTGGGCATTTGCATTGGCTTAAATAACAACTCTCTTACTCCTGCAATTCAGAAAGTCCCTCAGGTAGTAAGTGGCTCTTGTAGAGGAGCTGGTAATTGTTTTGTTATAGTCATAAACCACATCCTTTGCATCATTGGCAGTGGAAATCCCCTCCGGTCTTGTCTGTAAGCCACAAGCCACTTGCTGGTAGCTTTTATAATGGCTGTATAATCAGGTGATTCCTAAGCTATTGCCCCTCCGGTTAAAGTTGGTTTATCCGTGATGACATAAGCAAGGTTGCCGTCTCCATAAACAGTGTCTCAATGTCGCCATAAGATTTCATATATACAATACTATTGCTTGTCAAAAGTAGCAATGAGTCTAATGGTCGGGTTAGGAAATTATTCTGACTGTTTCAGGGATAACTCTAGTCTATAACATGTTTCCTTAGGTCTCCCACCTGATAATAAAGGTCACCTATAGTGGAATTGCTCCTGGGCACCCAAAGAAACTGCCCTTTGGGGATAGCATGGCACAGAGAGAATGGATGAGGACTCCAGCATTGAAGCAGGCTATTTGTAGACATGGGTTTACTGAAGATGATTGTGGATCATTTTTCCTGATCTGTAGGTCCAGATAAGTAATCAGGTAATCCTGGACCTCAAAAGTGAAGTGCAAGTCTATGTCATTATTATTAACTGCATTCACACCTCCTGCATACTATATATGTCTGTGTGGTTTTCACATATCTCTGCTCAGATATTTCTAAACGTCCTTGCAGAGATCGAAGATGCATACTAATTGTGCAGTTATGGTGGGAGCGGGAAGCCCACTGTCAGTGACAGCAGGGCTCCCCTTAGAGAACGCAGCGACAGATCTTCACCATTCCTGCCTTCCTTATCGCTTTATACACAGCTAGTACTACGAGTGCTACGTAGAAAGATCAGAAAGCGGCAATGCCACTTCTGCGCCGGTTCCATGGGATCACGGGGGGCTAAAAGTCTGAACGAGCTGCTGAGTCTTGGGTAAACCCAGATCCTTTGTGGAGTGAGGCAGCCCTATACAACCTCTCCTGGGTTTGTATTTTCCTCGTAACTGGGGCTCATATGTCAATCCCAGTTGCAGGAAAAATCAGTAATAAAATGTAAAAAAAAAAATTTAATGTTAAATGTCCCCAAAGTATAAATAAAAATAAATAAATAAATAAAAAATAATGAAACTCCACCCCATACCAAACTGCAGCTTCTTGCCCACCCCTCACTGACCATGACCCATACATCCAATATATAAAAATGACAAAAGGCGACATTATGCTATTTTGTGGCAGATTATGTGGCAGACGTTTTGTGACAATCAGACTTATTCCACCAACCATGTGTAGATTTGGGCATATCTAAAGAGAATCTGCATGGTGTTATTTCCATCTGAATAAAACAAGTGGTCATCCAGAAAACCTTTCTGGGTAAGATATACTAATGACTTCAGGCTAAGGCTACACGACGACATGTGTCGCACGACACATAGGGCACAACTACACTGCAAAATTTGTCACGCCAATGTCACGCAACATTTTTTAAATTGATAGTCTATGGTGTTGCGTTGCGACATGCGACATGCTGCGACAGTCGCAGAAAAATCCATTTTGGATGTTTTTTTT
Source organism: Bufotes viridis (assembly GCA_033119425.1). Lineage (NCBI taxonomy): Eukaryota > Metazoa > Chordata > Amphibia > Anura > Bufonidae > Bufotes > Bufotes viridis. Next base: position 187,369,370 of record CM065594.1, on the reverse strand, counting down.
GCGACTGTCGTGTCGCAGTCGCAGCATGTCGCAATGTGACCCCATAGACTATCATTATATAAACATTTTACACGACATTAATGCGACAAAATGTCACGCCCCAAATGTCGTTGTGTAGAACTAGCCTTAATGGTCTGGTCAGGGTCTAAAAATGATCTCTATGCCTTGACAGATCATTTTAAAAGAATGATATATTCCTGTATATGTAAATATGTAGACTTTCTGACTGCTTATCATTTGTTTTACTTACATATTATATAAATTTCACTCAGTGAAGCAGAGCAGTACATTATTGTTTTACCTATGAGATTTTTTGCCTACCACTATATGAAACAAATTAAAGTTTATTTAAAATATCCGTTCAGCCCTTTTCACAACAAGAAAATACATATCCAAGTCATGCAGTGTCAATGAAACTGCTTTTTGGCCATAAAAAAGACATAATTTGTACAACTCACACCTAGTGTATTTAGCATGAAGCACTTCAAAAGAAAAAAAGAATCCATTGGGTACAATTAACATAAAAGGAAAAGAATGGCTTGCGGGAGCCAAGAGTATCATTCCACTGACAATTCTGTACTCATTCCAAGGTCTACAAAGGTGGTGTACTGATAATTGAGTTTTTAATGTACCAGAAATGAATATTTTAACATACAAGATGGCGGTTATAGATTTTAGGGGTTATGCAGCAATCCACTGTAATTATCAAGTCAGTTTTTAACAGCTTTTGAATTTTACTTTGCATACCTAGCTATTTTTACACCTTCAGGGATACACTGACGATTAAGAAGTGTGCAAAATGTGGGTGTGTATGACATTTGGTGCCAAAAATATTAAAATTCAACCATCGCATGGTATATACAGTTAGGTCCAAACATATTTGGACAGCAACAACATTTTTCAAATTTTTGTTCTGTACATTACTACAATGGATTTTGAACAAAACAATTCAGATGCAGTTGAAGTTCAGATTTTCAGCTTTAATTCCGTGGGTTGAACAAAACGATTGCATAAAAATGTGAGGAACTAAAGAATTTTTTAAACTCAATCCCTTCATTTCAGGGGCTCAAAAGTAATAGGACAAATTAAATAATTGTAAATAAAATGTTAATTTCTAATACTTTGTTGAAAACCCTTTGTTGACAATGACTGCCTGAAGTCTTGAACCCATGGATATCACCAGACGCTGTGTTTCCTCCTTTTTAATCCTCTGACAGGCCTTTACTGCAGCAGTTTTCAGTTGCGGTTTGTTTGTGGGCCTTTCTGTCTGAAGTTTAGTATTTAACAAGTGAAATGCATGCTCTATTGGGTTCAGATCAGGTGACTGACTTGGCCATTCAAGAATATTCCACTTCTTCGCTTTAATAAACTCCTGGGTTGCTTTGGCTTTATGTTTTGGGTCATTTTCCATCTGTATTATTAAATGCCGACCAATCAGTTTGGCTGGATTTGAGCAAACAGTATGTCTCTGAAAACCCCTAAATTCATCTGGCTGCTTCTGTCCTGTGTCACATCATCAATAAACACTTTTTTAAGATGTTTTTTAGCAAAGTCCAATCTAGCCTTCTTATTCCTAAAGCTTATGAGTGGCTTGCCCCGCACAGTGAACCCTATGTATTTACTTTCATGCAGTCTTCTCTTTATGGTAGATTTGGATATTGATATGCCTATATCCTGGAGAGTGTTGTTCACTTGGTTGGCTGTTGTGATGGGGTTTCTCTTCTCCATGGTAATTATTCTGCGATCATTTACCACTGTTGTCTTCCGTGGGCGTCCAGGTCTTTTTGCATTGTTGAGGTCACCAGTGCTTACTTTCTCGGGATGTACCAAACTGTAGATTTTGACACTCCTAATAGTGTAGCAATTCCTCGGATGTTTTTTTTCTGTTTTCGCAGTTGAAGGATGGCTTGTTTCACCTACATGGAGAGCTCCTTTGACCGCATGTTTACTTCTCAGCAAAATCTTCAAAATGCAAGCACCACACCTCAAATCAACTCCAGGCCATTTATGTGCTTAATTGAGAATGAAATATTATTGCCCACACCTGCCTATGAAACAGCCTTTGAGTCAATTGTCCGATTACTTTTGGTCCCCTTAACACAGGGTGCCACGTGTAAATGAGCTGAAACTCCTAAACCCTTCATCCGATTTTAATGTGGATACCCTCAAATGAAGGCTAAAAGTCTGGACTTTATGTCCATGTCCATTATATAACTATAACTTGAATATGCTTTAGTAAACAGGTAATAAAAACAAAATTTGTGTCAGTGTCCAAATATATATCGACCTAACTGGTGGTTAAAAAGGATTGTTGTTCACATGGTGCACTTTTGATGCATTTTCTGCTTTTATTCTTATGTCCAGATATATCTAAGATTGGATTAAAAAGAAGTCTTCACTCTTATAGTTTGCTTACCATTAGGGATGAATTTATGCTTGGTTTTGCAGAAGCTAAACCATGTGCAATTAGTCTTGATTTTACAGTGATATATAAGCAGGGGCACACTGCCCATAGATCACACAAGGAAGAGTCACAGTGGACCTATGATGCTCCCAGCATTAAAGGGGTTGTGCCAAGTTTATAAGTTAACTCTTAACCACAGATATTAGTTCTGAAAGAAAATCTGCCATGTTTACCTGATATTTAGGATTATATAGCTTGTTATATAAATATTTAAATATATATATATATATATATATATATATAAATATATTAGCAAAAAAGGAGATGAACCGCACTGCTTAGAAGTAATTCAGTGTGCCTGTGGTGCAGAGAGGGACTCCAGCTCGCTGAATACATAAAAAAGAAACAAAATCCACGGCACCACCTTCTGTGTTCTGTGTCTTTATTTCACCAAGGGCAACGTTTCGGTTTTCCCAATGAAACCGTCCTCAAGCCAGTGATACAACAAGTGCTGTGTTACACATATTTATAGGGGTGTGTTAATTACATAATTAAACAAAGTATGCTCACAGTGCAATCAATAAAAAACATAATTAAGTGAAATATGTGAACATTTCTTTACAAATTCAGATAAAAATACAAAGTGAACGTGTCATATGTCATATAAAAAAAACATGTAGTGTACCATATATAATATATCCAATCTTGAAGAACACACTAGTACATTTACCTGAAGTGCATATTCAATCACAGGTGAAAGTGCTTTAAAAACATAATTAAAAGCAATTGCTAAAGTCTGAACAGGTCTTCAGGTATACATGATGCATTGGCGTGGAATAAGGATTTGTGCGCATGCGTTGATTTACATTGCGCAATCGCAACAGATCACACAATGACGCGATAGTACGCATTTCCTGTCGGTGAAGCGCAATTGCGTGCGTATATCCTGTATGTGGAACGCAACCATTATGTGCGACTGGCGACGCCATTTTGGGGTATATCATTATTTGACTTAGGCGCACAGCCATATTTTAGTAGTCTCGGTCGCATAAATAACGTGTGAAAAAGAAGGCTCATATAAATTTGGTCATGAAAAGATCGCAGCATATTCATAATAAATCACAATCTTAAAAGGCTGCAAAGATTGAAATTAAGTAAAAAAGTACAAAAGTAAATGTGTGTTAGTTCCACAGGGTCAAAAGCAGTCCATTATTCCACCTCAAGTGGACATCATGGGCTGGAAGTGGTTGCCTCTACCCGAATGTGTCCGGAATACCGGCCCATTCAGGATGTGCAGCACATATCCCCTAACGTGGAACTAGACACAACTATAATTCCTTCTATATAAAAATGATTAAAGTTATTCTAGGTAACATGTAATACAACAATTAGGCTTCACATAATATTGCGATCATCTCATGACCAAAAAAAGGGGGGAATGAGTCTGGACACATACGGAGGACACACTGTGTTCATTTTTTGATTTTCTCAATACAGTGGACAATGATATAAAATTTACGGTCTCTTTCTCAAAGACACAGATGTCATTCCTGGTCACTATGGTAAAAGTGATTGACAACAAAATAGAGACTAGTATTTATACAAAACCAACAGATTGTAATACCACATTACATTATACTAGTGCACACCCAAGACCTATGGTCAAGTCGCTACCATATAGTCAATTCTTGAGAGCAAAACGAATTGTGAGCACCCCAGTAGAACTGAATCAGACTATACAATGTATGTCGACTACCTTCCAACAACGTGGTTACCCACGTGGGCTTCTACAGGCACATATACAAAAACTAGAGATGACGGAACGTAATAAACTCTTGAACACCTTCAGGCCAAAATACAAGAATAATGAACGAATCCCTTTTGTGAGTACATATACATCGGATAGTGGACACATAAAACATATTGTTTTAAAACATTGGCCAATTTTGAAATATGGTCTGGGTAATATTTCAGCTTTTAAACCAACACCGATCATGTCTTACAGACGCTCTAACAATCTTGCTGATAGATTAGTTCGGGCAGATGTGGGCCCGATCAGATCTATTAAACAAACTTTCTTGAAGACCCCAAAAAGGGCAGTTTCCCATGCATACGTTGCGTAAACTGCAAGCTTATTCACAAAGGGTCCTTTTTTGTACACCCAGTACCCAACAACGATTCAATATCAACTATTACCTTACTTTTCAATCGTCACACGTGATTTACATTCTGTGGTGCCCATGCAACTTACTGTATGTTGGTGAAACCACCACAGAATTTAAGACACGTTTGAATTACCATCGTTACACTATTAGAAAAGAACGTAAAGACTTACCTGTTTCGAGACACTTTCTGGAGCTTGGTCACAGTGAGGGGGACGTGAGATGGATGCTGGTGGACCATGCCCATTGGCGCGACGAGGTGGGGACCGGGTCCAATCCCTAAAAAAGAAAGAGATGCAATGGATTATGAAATTAAATACATTACAGCCAAATGGCTTAAATGTAGATTTTAGACCTTGGATTTGTTAAATTGTCACTAATGATGTCCATCAAATGTTCTTTCCATCTCTATTATTGTGTGTAGTTGTTGATACAACTGTGAGAATATTACTATATTCACTATATTTTTCCTTTTTTCATAGAACAAGATTTTATATGAAACCATGAGTCTTTTGTGTATACGGGAATCTGAATATATGATGCGGAGTTGTTTCCTTTAAACATGTTGGCACCTTGACTCATTCCCTCTTTTTGACTCATTCCCCCTTTTTTGGTCATGAGATGATCGCAATATTATGTGAAGCCTAATTGTTGTATTACATGTTACCTAGAATAACTTTAATCATTTTTATATAGAAGGAATTATAGTTGTGTCTAGTTCCACGTTAGGGGATATGTGCTGCACATCCTGAATGGGCCGGTATTCCAGACACATTCGGGTAGAGGCAACAACCTCCAGCCCATGATGTCCACTTGAGGTGGAATAATGGACTGCTTTTGACCCTGTGGAACTAACACACATTTACTTTTGTACTTTTTTACTTCATTTCAATCTTTGCAGCCTTTTAAGATTGTGATTTATTATGAATATGCTGCGATCTTTTCATGACCAAATTTATATGAGCCTTCTTTTTCACACGTTATTTATGCGACCGAGACTACTAAAATATGGCTGTGCGCCTAAGTCAAATAATGATATACTCCAAAATGGCGCCGCCAGTCGCACATAATGGTTGCGTTCCACATACAGGATATACGCATGCAATTGCGCTTCACCGACAGGAAATGCGTACTATCGCGTCATTGTGTGATCTTTTGCAAATGCGCGATGTAAATCAACGCATGCGCACAAATCCTTATTCCACGCCAATGCATCATGTATACCTGAAGACCCGTTCAGACTTTAGCAATTGCTTTTAATTATGTTTTTAAAGCACTTTCACCTGTGATTGAATATGCACTTCAGGTAAATGTACTAGTGTGTTCTTCAAGATTGGATATATTATATATGGTACACTATGTAGCACCCCCAAGTCAGAGCAATGTGTGAGACTAACCTGGGGAATGCCAGTGATGGAGAGGCCGCCACGCTGTTCCTCTGGGGCACTCTCTGGGTTCTGAAGGGACACAGCCAGGTGCAATGTGAGGTGCCCTGGGTGTTGTAGTTTAACGTGCCTATGGCTAAGTCCCTGATGTTTCGTGACGCCAGTGCCAGTAAACGGTGGCACACCGTATTTATAGTAGGAATAATAGAGGTGCAGACTTGTAGCTTGAAACAGAATTCCAACTTTACTGAAACAGTGGTAATACAGAAGGCACTCTCTTAAAACAGTTCTGGTTGCAGACAATAGGCTTTTGTACAGTCTCAGTTACAGCAGGCTTATATCCAGCAAGGTAAAACAGAGGGTTAAATAACAGGACTTTGAATTGCAGGTGAACCTTACTTTCTTCCTGGCTTGTCCTGACTGGCAATTATTCTTCAAGGCCCCAATGCCCTACTTCTGGCTTATATCCTTGAATCTCCAGTTTGCAGTGTACCTCCTCTGACATTACAGTACCTCTTGCTCTAGGGATTGCCTCAGCTTGGCTCCTGCTGACTTGCCTAGGCCTGTGACATGTGGCCTTCACAGACTCCAGGGTCTGCACTACCTCTAGCCTGCCCTGACTGGGCCTTATATAGACTAGGGCTCCCTAGCTCCCTCTAGTGACTAGAGCTGGAATGAAATCCCTAGCAGGCCTGCACATGGCACATTTCACAGTAACAGGGAATTAAATACCATTACATTACATTGCATTTTAAGTATAGGACTTATACCAGCCTCCCCATAAATGAGAGGAACGACAGCATACAAGTGACCCTTCTGTAGTGACGGGTATTACAACTCCCGTACACTACAACTATATGTTTTTTTATATGACATATGACACGTTCACTTTGTATTTTTATATGAATTTGTAATTTTTTTTTCACATATTTCACTTAATTATGTTTTTTATTGATTGCACTGTGAGCATACTTTGTTTAATTATGTAATTAACACACCCCTATAAATATGTGTAACACAGCACTTGTTGTATCACTGGCTTGAGGACGGTTTCATTGGAAAAACGGAAACGTTGCCCTTGGTGAAATAAAGACACAGAACACAGAAGGTGGTGCCGTGGATTTTGTTTCTTTTATATATATATATATATATATATATATATATATATATATAATTACTAGCTTCACATGGGTATATTTCATCTATTTCATTTAATGTTTGCGTGTGTCGTTAAAAGATATAGACAGTATCCACTATAACAGTTCAATCAAAATCAAAAACAGCTCACCACTGGAACGCTTGCACGGAAGGGGTTATCCCCAACAAAATCAAAAATTGGATGAATCCCAGCAGGCGATTATGTAACGAGTATGCTTTTATTCCATAAGAAAGAGATATCACAGGACGCGTTTCGGCCCGTACAGCCTTCCTCAACTGCACATTAGTGACTGACTATAGTCAGCATTTTATTGGTGTAGTCACATGATCTCACCAATCAATTAAGACAGGAAATTACATAGGAAACAGGAAAAGGAGAAAAAAAGAAAAAAATCAAAATGTTCTATCCTAAGCAATATACTTGCATAACTAATATCCCAATACGAGAGTAATAACGAATCTTCCCCTCATGATCGGGTTGTTGTAGTCTGCAAAAAAGTATATTTAATCCAATTAAAAACACATCACTTCATACTCATAATCCCTATTAAGGCATTTGGGATGTAAGGTGTCAAGGGTGTGTATCCAGAAGGCCTCTCGTCTGAGTAACAACTTTTTCAGATCCCCTCCTCTCCTTGGTAAATGTACCTGCTCAACAACCTGATATTTCAGCTGCGCTATTGAATGATTATGGCTATGAAAATGGGATGGTATGGGGAATAAAAGATTTTTCTTTCTTATGGTTGACTTATTTGCTGATGCGATCCTTTACCATTTGCATCGTCTCCCCAACGTACAGCATACCGCACGGGCATTTTATTAAATAAATGACATTGGTAGTGTCACAGGTATAATAACCCTAAATTTTGTATGATTTACCAGTATGTGGATGCTGGAAAAATTGGCCCTTCAGTACGTTACTACACTGCATGCGGTGGAGACAAGGAAATGTACCTCCCTCTGGTGGATAAGTGTGCTTTGTGTCAAAATTTTGCCCATAGTGCCAATGTCAGAATGTACCAATCGGTCTCTGAGACTAGGATTTCGTCGATTGCATATTAATGGTGGATTTTGAAATTCCGCTACTGTGGGATATGCCTTCCTAAGATATGCCAATGTTTACGGACCACATTGTCAAATCTATGATTCATGGGATGGTATTTGTGGATAAATGTTATGCGATCGTCACTAGTTTTGGATGGAGTTTGTCTCTCACCTGCACTCATTGCTGTTGTTAATATTTCCCGAGGGTAACCCCTCGTCAGGAATCGTGATGTCATCTCATCTATCCTTGTCTGTCTCATGTCTGGATCCGAAACAATTCTTCTGACTCTCATGAATTGTGATTTTGGAATCGATTCTTTAAGTAAAGGTGGATGTGCACTCTGATAGTGTAAGATGCTGTTCCTATCCGTTTCTTTCCTGAATAGATCAGTACTTAATGCGCCCTTCCTGTTTATGTATTACGACGTCCAAGAAATGTATGGACTTCTGATCATAGGCCATAGTGAATTTCAATTCATCCCACACCTAATTAAGATGCTCAAACAATTAGAGGAGGGGGCGCAAGTGGCCCTGCCCATATGCAAAAATTTGTGCCCATCGCCGTTCCGCGTTCCTGTAAATAAAACTCCATCCAAAGCTAGTGATGATCGCATAACATTTATCCACAAATACCATCCCATGTATCATAGATCTGACAATGTGGTCCATAAACATTGGCATATCTTAGGGAAGGCATATCCCACAGTAGCAGAATTTTAAAATCCACCATTAATATGCAATCGACGAAATCCTAGTCTCAGAGACCGATTGGTACATTCTGACATTGGCACTATGGGCACAATTTTGACACAAAGCACATTTATCCACCAGAGGGGAGGTACATTTCCTTGTCTCCACTGCATGCAGTGTAGTAACGTACTGAAGGGCCAATTTTTCCAGCATCCACAAACTGGTAAGTCATACAAAATTAAGGGTTATTATACCTGTGACACTACCAATGCTGTACGTTGGGGAGACGATGCAAATGGTGAAGGATCGCATCAGCAAACATAAGTCAACCATAAGAAAGAAAAATCTTTTATTCTCCATAATTGATTAGTGAGGTCATGTGACTACACCTATAAAATGCTGAATATAGTCAGTCACTAATGTGCAGTTAAGAAATGCTGGACGGGCTGAAACACGTCCTGTGATATCTGTTTCTTATAGAATAAAAGCATACTTCGTTACCTATACGCCTGCTGGGATTCATCCAATTTTTGATTCCACTATAACAGTGACATCTACAGTACCCGCTCCCATAACAGTGACTTCCACAGCCCCACCCCTAAACAATGACCCCCCCACAGTGCCCAATCTTCTTAAAATGGGACCTCCACAGCGGCCCAACCACCTTAACTTTAACATTCACAGCAGCCTACCCTTTAACAGTGAGTTCCACAGCACCCCACACCCTTGACAGTGACCTTCACAGGGGCCTGCCCCTTAACAGTGACCTTTACAGGACCCGCCCCTTAACTCTGATCATAGGTTACAGTCCCCTAAACTGACCTCCACCATTCCCAGCCCCCTTAACAGAGACCTCCACAGAGACTGCCCCTTTAACAGTGACTGCCACAGTACCCGCTCCCTTAACAGTGACCTCACAGTACCCCGCTGCTTTAACAGTGACCTCACAGTGCCCCGCTGCCACTATTAGTGGCCTCCACAGTCCCTCCTCCCTTAACAGTGACCTCCACAGTGCCTGCCCCTTTAACAGTGACCTTCAAGGATGTCCCTTTTTAGTGACCTCCACAGTACCCCATCTCATTAACAGTGATTTCCACAATAACCCAACGCTCAACAGTAACCTCCACAGAGCTCTGTTCCCTTAAAATGTGACCTCCACAACATCCTGCCCCCTTAAAAGTGACCTCTACAGCACCCCACCCCTTAATACTGACCTCCATAGCAGACCGTCCCCTTAACTGTGACCTTCATCGTTCCCTGCCCCCTTAACTGAGACCTCCACAGTGTCCCCCCTTTAACAGTGACCTCCACAGCATCCCGCCCCCTTAACAGTGACCTCCACAGTGACCTGCCCCTTTAATAGTGACCTCCACAGCGGACGCCCCTTTATTAGTGACCTCCACAGTACCCCATCTTCTTAACAGTGAGGTTGGACAGTCCGGCTTTCAGACTCCTTATCCTCCGTCCGGCACAAGGCCTGCTCTGGGAGTTGATGTTCTCATCACAGCCAAAAAGGATTCATGTCTGCCCACAGTGCCACAGGCCTCATTCACAGACTCAGGGCCATGGCACCCGCAAAGAGGAGAGCGGTCCCGTAACAGCAACAAAGGCCTCAGGTCAACCTGCAATGGAACAGGATATTATCATTTGTGTAGCCCCTGACACCCAGACAGAGGGGAGGCAATTTGACAGTAAAAATAGTTTAATGTCTCTCACCCAGAAAACAAATGATTAAACAACATATAGGCCCCTGACACCCAGACAATGGGGCAGTCATTAGACAGTAAAAAGAGATAAATGTCTGCCACCAATACAGCAAGCAAATACGTGAAAGTTAGAACCCTGACACCCAGACCGAGGAGAGAGGTCACATAGCAGCAAAAGAGGCATCAGGTTACCCACCAACGGAGAAGGCCACTTTTAGTTATTTAGGCCCCAGCACCCAGACAGAGGAGAGAGGTCCCAATGCAGAGAATCAGGCTTCATGTCACCCACCAATGGAGTAGGCTTTCAGATATTTAGGCCCCTGGCACCCAGACGGAGGAGAGGTTCATTCAACTTTGGGTTGCCCCGCAAAATAATGGTAAAATAAAAAAGAGGATTCAATAAAGAAGTGCCTTGAAGTACAATAATATATGGTTAAGGGAGGTAGTTATAAATGTCTATTCTGCACAAGGGATGACAGGTCCTGTGGGATCCATGCCTGTTTCATTTTTATGAACGTCAGCTTGTCCATGTTGGCTGTGGACAGGCGGCTGCATTTGTCAGTAATAACCCCTCTGCCGTGCTAAATACACGTTCAGACAAAACGCTGGCTGCCGGGCAGGCCAGCACCTCCAAGGCATAAAAGGCTAGCTCTGGCCACGTGGACAATTTGGAGACCCAGAAGTTGAATGGGGCCGAACCACCAGTCAGTATGTGGAGGGGTGTGCAGACGTACTGTTCCACCATGTTAGTGAAATGCTGCCTCCTGCTAACACGTTCCGTATCAGGTGGTGGTGCAGTTAGCTGTGGCGTGGTGACAAAACTTTTCCAAATCTCTGCCATGCTAACCCTGCTCTCAGAGGAGCTGGCCATGACACAGCTGCGTTGGCGACCTCTCGTTCCTCCTCTGCCTTCGCCTTGGGATTCCACTTGTTCCCCAGTGACATTTGGGAATGCTCTCAGGAGTGCGTCTACCAGCGTGCGCTTGTACTCGCGCATCTTCCTATCATGCTCCAGTGCAGGAAGTAAGGTGGGCACATTGTCTTTGTACCAGGGATCTAGCAGGGTGGCAACCCAGTAGTCCTCACACGTTAAAATGTGGGCAACTCTGCTGTCGTAGTGCAGGCACTGCAGCATGTAGTCGCTCATGTGTGCCAGGCTGCCCAGAGGTAAGGACAAGCTGTCCTCTGTGGGAGGCATATCGTCATCGTCCTCCCTTTCCCCCAGCCACGCACCAGTGATGGGCCCGAGCTGCGTTGGGTGCCACCCGCTGTGAACATATCACCAAATGACCATAAAGGGACACGCAATACAATTTCATAAACTTTATTAGTTGATAAAAAAACAACAATACACATAACGTCAATATTGAAAATATATATATATGGCGGCAATACAAATGGTAGCCAAGACATGTGACTCGCCCCTTGAGAAAGCGTAGCGAAACATACGTCGGGGTGGGCTCTTCTCTCTGCTAAGAAGCCCGTGTCCTCCTTTCCAAGTGTCCCTCAGGTATATCTTTATGGAACATATGTGTCTCGTTGCTGTATTGTATGTGTGCTATTGCCCATCAGGCTAGTTTAGTTAGGCACTGTTCCATTTTATATATATTCTATATTGGGAGTGTGTTTGTTCATGTCAGCACTGTGATAGGGTTTTCTTACCTATATAGGAGAAATAATCGGGGTCTTCTACGCATGGGAGGGAGTCACATGTCTTGGCTACTATTTGTATTGCCGCCATATATATATTTTTAATATTGACATTATGTGTATTGTTGTTTTTTTATCAACTAATAAAGTTTATGAAATTGTATTGCGTGTCCCTTTATGGTCATTTGGTGATATATTGTATAGTCACGCATTGTATTGTGATTGAGTTGCGTTGGCACTACCCGCTGTGAACATGCTTCATCCTCATCCTCCTCCACCTCCTCCTCATCCTAGTCCTCCTCGTCCTCCAGTAGTGGGTCCTGGCTTGCCACATTTGTACCTGGCCTCTGCTGTTGCAAAAAACCTACCTCTGAGCCACTTCTAACATACTGGCCTGAAAGTGCTAAAAATGACCCCTCTTCCTCCTACTCCTCCTGGGCCACCTCCCTCTTCCATCATCACCCTGTTTTCTCAAGGAGACATAAAAGTGGTATTGTAACGCTGATAACGGCGTCATCGCCACTGACTTTATGCAGCAGCTCTGACATGTCGGGGTAGTTGTGAAGTGACTTCTGCACCACCAAATTCAGCACAAGCGCCAGGCAAGGGATGTGCATCAAACTGGTTAGTCCCAGAGCTGCGACGAGATTTTGCCCATTACCGCACACCACCAGGCCGGGCTTGAGGCCTACTGGCAGCAACCACTCGTCGGTCTGTTGTTCATTACCCCGCCACAACTGCTGCGCGATGTGGGGCCTGTCCCCCAAACATATGAGTTTCAGAATGGCCTGCTGGCATTTACCCCGGGCTGTGCTGAAGTTGGTGGTGAAGGTGTGTGGCTAACTGGATGAGCAGGTAGAAGAAGAGGAGTAGGAAGCCGAGTAGGAGGAGGAGGCTACAGGAGGAAAGAATGATGCCCTGCGATCCTTGGCGGCGGAAGGACGTGCGCCAAAGAACTCTCCGCCTGGGGCCCAGCCGCCACTACATTTACCAGTGTGCAGTTAGGGAGATATAACGTCCCTGGCTGTGCTTACTGGTCCACGTATCTGTGGTTTTGTGGACCTTGCCACAGATGGCGTTGCGCAGTTCACACTTGATTTTATCAGATACTTGGTTGTGCAGGGAAAGCACGGCTCTCTTGGAGAAGTAGTGGCGGCTGGGAACAACATACTGTGGGACAGCCATCGCCATCAGCTGTTTGAAGCTGTCTGTATCCACCAGCCTGAATGACAGCATTTCAAAGGCCAGTAGTTTAGAAATGCTGGCATTCAGGCCCAGGGTTCGAGGGTGGCTAGGTGGGAATTTACGCTTTCACTCCAATGTTTGTGAGATGGAGAGCTGGACGCTGCCGTGTGACATGGTGGAGATGCTTGGTGACAGAGGTGGTGATGTTGGTGGCACATCCTCTGTTTGGTGGGCGGCAGGTGCCAACATTCCTCCAGAGGCGGAGGAAGAGGCCGAGGCAGCAGCAGAAGAGGGAGCAAGGGGAGCCTGAGTGAGTTCCTTGTTTTTAAGGTGTTTACTCCACTGCAGTTCATGCTTTGCATGTAGATGCCTGGTCATGCAGGTTGTGCTAAAGTTCAGAACGTTAATGCCTCGCTTCAGGCTCTGATGGCACAGCGTGCAAACCACTCGGGTCTTGTCGTCAGCACATTGTTTGAAGAAGTGCCATGCCAGGGAACTCCTTGAAGCTGCCTTTGGGGTGCTCGGTCCCTGGTGGCGTTGGCCAGTAGCAGGGGAACTCTCTTGGCAGTGGCTATTGCTTTTGCACCCTGCTCCCTTTTTTGCTACGCTGTTGGCTCAGTCTCACCACTGCCTCTTCCTCTGAACTATGAAAGTCAGTGGCACGACCTTCATTCCATGTGGGGTCCCAGACCTCATTGTCCCCTGCATTGTCTTCCACACAGTCTTCCTCCCTGACCTCCTGTTCAGTCTGCACACTGCAAAAAGACGCAGCAGTTGGCACCTGTGTTTTGTCATCATCAGAGACGTGCGGACTCTGATGAGGTGGTATTCCCATGTCCTCATCATCAGGAAACATAAGTGGTTGTGCATCAGTGCATTCTATGTGTTCCACCACTGGGGAAGGGCTAGGTGGATTCCCTTGGGAAACCCTGCCAGCAGAATCTTCAAATAGCATAAGAGACTGCTGCATAACTTGAGGCTCAGACAGTTTCCCTGATATGCATGGGGGTGAGGTGACAGACTGATGGGCTTGGTTTTCAGGCGCCACCTGTGCGCTTTCTGCAGAAGATTGGTTGGGAGATAATGTTGTGAACATGCTGGATCCACCCAATTGACTAGTGCCTGTACTTGCTCAGGACTTACCATCCTTAGAACGGCATTGGGCCCCACCAAATATCGCTGTAAATTGTGGCGGGTACTGGAACCTAAGGTAGTTGGTTCACTAGAACGTGTGGCTGTGGCAGAACGGCCACGTCCTCTCCCAGCACCAGAGGGTCCACTAACAACACCACGACCATGTCCGCGTCCCTTACTAGATGTTTTCCTCATTGTTACCGTTCACCACAATAAGAAAAATATTATTTGGCCCAATGTATTGAATTCAAATTCAAGCCTTTTTTTACAGGCTGTCTATTTATGTAGCGTATTACACTAATCCAGGCACAGCAGTAACCACAGATTTAGGGGAATATCAATTGTAGGCCTAGTATTTAGGCCCTGGATGAAACATATCCTTTTACGGACAGATTTACTCTTGGAGATGCACAGTAGCGTGTGAAAAAATATATAGGATTATGCTTTCAGCACTTGTAGATGCAAAACAGTGTGTGCAAATGTAGAGGATTATGCTGTATTTTAACACTTACTGTAATATACCCTTTAACGGAAAGAAATACACTTGGAGATGCACACTGAGTGTAATACACCCTTTTACGCACAGATTTACACTTGGCCTGCAACAGCTGAAACACCAGATTTTGGGTATTGCTATTTTGGCAATTGAATTTAACCCCAGAAAATAATATATCCTTTGACAGACACTATGAAACTTGTCCAATCACAGCTGGAAAACCAGATTTACGGTATTGCTATTTTTGCAACTGAATTTCACCCCAGAAAAAAATATATCCTTTGACGGACACTATAAAACTTGTCCTGCCACAGCAGAAACCACTGATTTAGGGTATTGCTATTTTGGAAATTGAATTTCACTCCAGAAAAATATATTCTTTGCCAGACAGTATTACACTTGGCTAGCCACAGCTGGAACACCAGATTTAGGCGATTGCTATTTTTTAAGTGAATTTCACCTCTTAATAAAATATAGAAAATTCTATCCTGAGTTTCTAGGGGTGACAATAAGCACAGCCAAGCCCCTGATGTAGGATATAGCACAAAAACACCCTACTATTGATGGATTATTAGACTTGGTGGCAGCTTGTTCTGGCGCACCACAAGACACAAAAGGGCCGCCGATCACCCCAGAAAAAAGTGACAGAAAAATGCTCTGGGCAGCCTGAAAACAGTGAGCAATTAACTAGCAGAAGTTGAATGATTCAGAGCTGTCGTTCGATCACTTCACTTTTGCTGAGTTAATCCCTGCCTAATCTCGACCTAACAGCAGCTGCATCCTATCCCTACACTAATCAAAGCAGAGTGACGTGCGGCGCGACTTGACTCCAGCTTAAATAAATGCTGGGTCACATGCTGCACTTGGCCAATCACAGCCATGCCATTAGTAGGCATGGCTGTGATGGCTTCTTAGGGAAAGAAGTAAAACGCTAGCTGATTGGCTGCTGTGCAGCCCTTCAGAAAGCGGGAAGAAATCGCCGAATAACGAACCCGAACCTGAACTTTTACTTAAATGTTCGGGTTCGGGTCCGTGTCATGAGCACCCCAAAACTCGGTACGTACTCGAACTATACAGTTCGGTTTCGCTCATCCCTAGATATAAGCTATATATAGATTGTCATAAAAGGGCCCTGATAGGACATACGGTATGGTCCAGTACTTGAAAAAGCCATGACCAGGGCACATTGTCAAAACCCTGAACAAAACCAATTATGTGCTGCTGGAGAAGAGAGGGTACCATCACCACAAGCCAATCAGCCATGATCTTTAACCCCTTAAGGACGAAGGCGTACATGTACGCCCTTCGTCCACACTAAAGATGGCGCCCGCTCCCGCACGGAGCGGGCGCATGAGCTGCGGGTAAATGCTTGATTCATCAAGCTGACACCCGCAGCTCATGTCCGCGACCAGCAGCGATGCCGATCGCGGACATTTAACCCTCAGATGCCGTGGTCAATCCTGACCACGGCATCTGATCAGCGCAAAACCGAAAGTTTCACTTTCGGTTTTGCTCCAGCTCCCTGATGGCCACAAGGGGCAGCCGAGCATGCATGTAGTACCCTAGGTTTCTGTGAATGAAACCTAGGTTATACTACAGTATTCCCTATGGAGCCTATGACTGTAATAGGCTCCATAGGAAATATGCATTTTTTCATATATTCTAATGCTATTGCATTGGAATATATGAGAATAACAATCTGATGATTGCATCTTAGATCCTATGGGAACTATAAGAAAGTGTTAAAAAAAAAAAAAAAAAGTTTAAAAAATAAAAATTAAATAAAAAAATATAAAAATTCAAATCACCCCCTTTCCCCAAAATGAAAATAAAATAAATAAAAAATAAAAAAATTACACATAATGGGTGTCGCAATGTGCAAAACGCCCATACTATAATAATATTAAAAATATTCACCATACGGTAAACATAAAAACGGAAAGAAAGCGTCCAAATGGCTAATTCGCCATTTTTGGACGCTTCATTTCCTAAAAAAATGAATAAAAAGTGATCAAAACATCATACGCACCCCATAATGGTATCAATTAAAAGTTCAGATTGCCCCGCAAAAAATGAGCCCCTACACTGCTCCGTACGCATAATTACAAAAAAGTTATAGGGGTCAAAACATGGCGACAAAAAATAAAATAAAAAAATTCCCACTTTTAATTTTTTTCACTATCAAAACGCATAGAAAAACTATACATATTAGGTATTTCCGGATTCGTACTGACCTGAAGAATAAAATTAACCAGTCAGTTTTATCGCAAATCGAACGTTGTAATTTAAAAACCCATAAAACTGTGGTGAAATTGCTTTTTTTTTGCAATTTCACCCCATTTGGAATTTTTTTCCCGTTTCCCACTACATCACATGCAAAAATAAATGGTAGCGTTAAAAAGTACAACTTGTCCCGCAAAAAATAAGCCGTCATATGGCTATGTGAGCGGAAATATAAAAATGTTATGGCTTTTGGAAGGCAGGGAGCGCAAAACAAAAACGCAAAAATCCCAAAACCCCCGGTCCTTAAGGGGTTAATAAAAATTTAATGGAAATGTGTCCCAAAAATTGATCTGCCAGTTAAAACCAGATGGTAACACATAGCCTTTATTTCTAATCTGTTTTTATTTTCTGATTCCAGATTTATTTATTCTGTTTTCTAAACATGATTATGGGGGGCGCAGATCTTGCTTAACAGCATTTACCCAGCATTAGAATAAAATGCTTTATGGTAGCCCCATGGGCCACAGACACGATGGCAAGATGGGAACCATATTGACTTACATGGGAGAGTTTTTTAGGCATTCTCTGTGACCTGTGCAGAGGTCATTGTACAAGGGAAGAATAGATAAGCTTTGACAATCACCCATTGTGAATGGAGGATCCTGTCTTATCTGTACACAGAGGTGTTATCATTACAGGCAGGATTAGAATGAGTTAAGTCTTAATCTAGTCGAGAGTTTGAAGGGGAGGAGAATCACCCTGACTCCTCACAGATTAACCTACATAGTGTTGCGAGGGGGTCAACAGCCAAAGGCAACCCACTCCAAAGGTACCAGAACAGCCCTAAATTCCAGAAACCAGACTAAATCCGTGTTCAGCACAGCAGGGAGAGAAAGCAGAACATTCACGTTTGCCTGCCAGTTTATGCTAAATCCTGCTGGAACCAAGAGAAACACCACTTCTTGTACGGATGCAAGTTGATTCAAGTTGCCGAACTTTATAAAGTCCGGACTCAACTATTTCTTCACCTCCAACATTACTATCCCCCTTTATTGCTGTGGAGCCTAACCCTGAAGAGCGATGGTATCCAGGTAGGATAATGAGTGTTTATAAGGTCAGAGAGTAGAGATAAAAAGTCCGTCTGCTCCTCAGCTGACGGGAAAAGACAAAAAATCCACAGGCAGCACATCATGGGTTAAGGTTTGTCTCATTCGTTTCCTAGGACCGCCCACCTAGACTAAATCAATCAATTAAATGAGATAGGTACTACATAAACACGCCTCCTACCACCCAACAGTGTATTTTTTATTTGTCCTCATTCCTGTGAGGAAGAAGCCCACCTGTTGTCAGCCTCCTTAGGCTGCTATGACCGTATAGGCCGTGGTTTTTCCAGGTTAACCGGCCATTTACCCGGCCATTATACCTTGTGGTGACAAGGTTCGGAGGACTGAGAGTGAGGATAGCCATGTGTGTTCCCTGGCTTCACTCTGTATCCGCTGTTACCCGGCCATTATACCTTGTGGTGACAAGGTTCGGAGGCCTGAGAGTGAGGATAGCCATGTGTGTTTCCCTGGCTCCACTCTGTATCCGCTGTTACCCGGCCATTATACCTTGTGGTGACAAGGTTCGGAGGCCTGAGAGTGAGGATATCCATGTGTGTTCCCTGGCTTCACTCTTTATCCGCTGTTACCCGGCCATTATACCTTGTGGTGACAAGGTTCGGAGGCCTGAGTGAGGATAGCCATGTGTGTTCCCTGGCTCCACTCTGTATCCGCTGTTACCCGGCCAATATACCTTGTGGTGACAAGGTTCAGAGGCCTGAGTAAGGATAGCCATGTGTGTTCCCTGGCTTCACTCTTTATTCGCTGTTACCCGGCCATTATACCTTGTGGTGACAAGGTTCGGAGGCCTGAGTGAGGATAGCCATGTGTGTTCCCTGGCTTCACTCTGTATCCGCTGTTACCCGGCCATTATACCTTGTGGTGACAAGGTTCAGAGGCCTGAGAGTGAGGATAGCCATGTGTGTTCCCTGGCTCCACTCTGTATCCGCTGTTACACGGCCAATATACCTTGTGGTGACAAGGTTCAGAGGCCTGAGAGTAAGGATAGCCATGTGTGTTTCCCTGGCTTCACTCTGTATCCGCTGAGAAGGACTTCAGAACGGAAGAGATATTGCTGAAAAGCTCTGTGGAGCGCAGGCTCTGGGCGTCTGACGACACACGTGCGCCGCCTCGTCTTCCGTTCGCACACTGGAAGCTAAGTATTGCACATTGCCTGTGTACCTTTCATTCTCTTATGGTTACAAGGTTCAGTTTGTCCTGGGTCAGACTTGCCTTTCTGGAGGCTACTGAATTAAAGCAAAGGGTACAGAGCGGAGTCCTGCAGTGTTATGCTCACCTGTGACGGTGTTTAGCAGTACACAGCAGAGCTATATTCTGCTACCTGCAGTGTTATAAGGCCCCTTCTGATAACACCTGTGCCGGTATTTAGCAGTACACAGCAGAGCTATATCCTGCTACCTGCAGTTACAGTGTATTCTGTCCGGAGTCAGATTACCTTTTTTAAAGCTGATGTTTATATCCTGATGCCTCTTCCTCGGATGAATCCGATGTCCAGCAAAGGGTGGTAAGAAGTGCACAAACATAGTCACAGGTTGTGTCTGTTATGTGAATAAGCCCCTTCTGATATCACCTGTGCTGGTATTTAGCGGTACAGAGCAGAACTATATCTTGTTACCTGCAGTTACAGTGTATTCTGTCCGGAGTCAGATTACCTTTTTAAAAGCTGATGTTTATATCCTGATCCCTCTTCCTAGGATGAATCCGATGTCCAGCAAAGGGTGGTAAGAAGTGCACAGACATAGTCACAGGTTGTGTCTATTATGTGAATAAGCCCCATCCTGACTAACACTTGTGTTAAGTATTAAACAGTACAGAGCAGGCGCTGTTACCTGGAGCCGTTGTCTTGCAGTTACATTGTATATTTTCTGCCCTAGATGTCCAGCCATCCAAGCAAAGGATGGTCAGTTACCTTACTAAAGCTGATGATCAGACTTACCTGACTGATGCAGATGTTTGTGAATAACTGAGTCCCTGTTCCATTGTTAAAACAGATGTCCGGCCGTCCGAGCAGAGGTGGTAAGATGTCTCCACACAGGGGCACCGGCTGTAATGGCTCTAACATGCTGTTCTGTCTGTTATGTGAATAAGCCCCTTCCTGATAACACTTGGGAGTAGTTGCTGTGATGACTATAACATTGTGTTCTGTGTCTTTCAGTCTAATGAAGGCCTTGTAATCCCTGCAGCCCAAACCTGTGGCTGATGACTACTCGTTAACACTTGATGCAGATGCTTTCAAAGCTGCTGGTAAAAAAAAAAAAAAAAAAGTTGTACTACTTCTATTCAGCTACTTTTCTGTATTAGGTGGTAATAAGCTGCTCCCATACAGCTTCTGGTTTTAAATTACATCACTTTTGATACAGATACATAAGAAATGGTTATAAACTCTGGTAGTTACAGTATTGGTTTAAAACAAATTTTGATTTTAAATAATTTTTATACAGGCGACCCTGGGGGATTGGCAGCCCAGCGTTACAACTCCCTCAGCAATAGTGGTCATTATCGCTCAAGGCTGAGAAAGACATTCTCCTCCTTGCCTTCCTAGAGAGAGAAAGAAGAGAAAAAAAAAATTGGTTTTCCTTTTTCAAAGTCTCCATCTTGGGTTGATTCTGCTGTCATTAGTTTGACCGGAAGATCTTTTTTCTTTCCAGATGTTCCTAGTTTACGCTTAAAACCTTTTTAAAAAAAAAAACAAAAAAACCTCCATCTAGGTTTTCACTCATTAAAGCGCCATGGATGCAGTATTGGTAGTCCCAGAGCGCATAGTCTGGTTACACCTTCTGGAAGATAAAGGAAATGTCTAACCATGAACCTGGTAACACTCCTCTACATTTCTGAAGAATAGTTTTTTCAGATGAACAGACTGCTAGAAATTAATTAGGATCTAGAAATCCTGCAGTCCAGAAAACAAGAATACCATAGATCCGGCATCTGTGGACTTCCTGACAGAAGGGAGTACGAACCGAAGAGACCAAAGGATGAAGACGAGCTTCACAAATCAGTCTGACACCAGAAGTCAGAGGAGTATGTTTCCCTTACTCAACAGATTACTTCAGACATTGGGATCCTGAAATCATGAGGTTCTGAAAGTCATTATTGTACGAGAAGCAGTCTTCAATCTAAATCTATTTTTTGGAATGGAAAACATTGGGCATTGCTCTGCTACTAGAGGATCACTGCGCATCTTTTTAGATCTGAAGATATTGACCTTCATATACCAATAATACAGTCTTCAAGAAATCCTGAGTGGCTATTCGCAAGAATGGCGGAATAGGACGTCCCCAATTCAAAATTACTACAAGCCTTACAGGTGTTTCCATATCTAGATGACTGGTTCATAGAAGTTCCATCCGAGGACCTGCTAAAGTCACCTCTTCAGAAGGTCATCGTACTTCTCCAAGTCACTGGGATTCTGGATAAGTCAGGAGGATTCAGGATCTACCCTGCAACTTCCAAACTGTTCTGGATTTCCATATTAGATAAAGTGTACTATGACCCATTATTTACCAGGCGCCAAGATCAAGGCTGAAGGAAGAAGTGAAAACTCTAATCTCAGACCTCTTACCTGCAATCCATAGGATTATAGACACGTGGTCATCTTCAGCACTGGGAGATGCTGTCCTATGAACAATAATTCTTTATAAAAAATCTTCTCCTGCAATAGTGACCACGGATGCTTCTGCCTTAGGGTGGTGAGCACATCTTCAGGACAGATGGCGGCTGTGGTCCTTTCTGAGATACAAATCGCACTTCATGGACCCAAGTACATTCCAGTTGACTCTACCGCATTTCCAGATACATCTTGGGGTGAATGACTGTGATAGTTCAATCTGACAACCATCCTTGGTACTTTATCTAAACAAACAGGATGGACAAGAAGCCATTCCCTTCTGAAGTTATCCAAGGAGATCCTTGACGGGGCAGAATTGTACCTTTCTAAACCTAAAAACTATTCATTCCAGAGTTTGTTTTCAATATTCAGACGAATTATCTGTCGGATTGGAACCAAATCCACATTGTGTGACAAATTACAGCCATGTGAGGCAGAACAGTTCTACAGAAGACTATATGGAGATGCTGCAGGCTATACTAAAATCTCCTTTGGGCCTGAAGGTCCTGGCTCTCTTCTACTCTCTGCTTTTATCAAAGGTGAAGATTGGAAGCTCCTGTTAGACCCCAAACTGTTATTACAGGACGGATTATATCACCAGAATCTGGACGGAATTCATCCTACAGCATAGCTAATATTCCCTTCACATGAGGTTTTACTTCAAACCATGCCATCCTTTACCTAAATTACATCATCTTCCAATGTAAACAGGGAATTCTTTTCTTACAGTATTTTTCCAGAACCTCCTATGACAGAAAAAAAAAAAAAACTCTCCTACATACTGTACCTTAGATGTAAGAAGAACTTTTGAAATCTATGCTCTAAGAACGAAACAGTTCAGAACGGCTTTTATTTTCTGGGCCAAGAAAAGGACAACCATTTAAAGACACAATCGATAGCTGTGCAAAGGCCATAATTGTGGAATTCTATTCCTTGGAGGGTGAAGCCTCTCTGGTTCTGATAAAAGCCCATTCCACAAGATCTACAGCAGCATAGATCAGTAATGTATCCTCAGGGACAGAGCGAACACAAGGATCCATAGAGGATATCTGTAATACAGCTTCCTGTTCGATATCATTGACCTTCATGAACAGTTACCAATACTGAGAGTTCAAGTTTTGACACTGGGGTACAAATTACAGTACTATATTAAAATACCCTCCCCTTGAGATCTAGAAAAATCCCATGATGTGCTGCCGAGGACGAAAGGGAAAGGGAAAATCCGTACCTGGGATTTTGCTTTCCTTGAGTCCGAAGGCAGCACATACTTACCCTCCCTGATTAAAATTTATTATTTGTATGCCTCTTTTGTCTGAATCTATTTTTAAAATACACTGTTGGGTGGTAGGAGGCGTGTTTATATAGTACCTATCTCATTTAATTGATTGATTTAGTCTAGGTGGGCGGTCCTAGGAAACGAATGAGACAAACCTTAACCCATGATGTGCTGCCTTCGGACTCAAGGAAAGCAAAATCCCAGGTACGGATTTTCCCTATATATGTATCTGAGCTATATCTATATTAGATAGATATAGCTTATTTATATATATAACTTAGATACATATATATCTTAGGTACAGTTCAAGCTTAGATACAGTTATAGGTTTGATACGGATATAGATGAGATACAGATATAGCTTAGATACAGTTCAAGCTTAGATACAGATATAGCATAGATATAGCTACAGTTGTGTTCAAAATTATTCAACCCCCAATGCTGTAAAGGGTTTTAGGGAATTTAGTGTACATTTGTAATTGTGTTCAGAATGAAACCTTACAAGGACTTTTTAAAGAACCAAATGCAACTAAAATTACATCAATTGTTTTTGTAATACAGTGATTTCTTCATTGACACAATTATTCAACCCCTTAACCACTTGAAGACCACAGGTTTATACCCCCCTAGTGACCAGGCCCTTTTTTACAAATCCGCACTACACTACTTTCACCGTTTATTGCTCGGTCATACAACTTACCACCCAAATGAATTTTACCTCCTTTTCTTCTCACTAATAGAGCTTTGATTTGGTGCTATTTCATTCTTGCTGACATTTTTACTTTTTTTGATATTTTACTTTTTTGGCGAAATTTTTTCAAAAAAATGACATTTTTCACTTTCTGTTGGAAAATTTGCCAAATAAAACTACATTTCTCTATACATTTTTCACTAAATGTATTGTTCTACATGTCTTTGATAAAAAAAAATTCTATAAGTGTATATTTATTGGTCTGGGTAAAAGTTATAGCGTTTACAAACTATGGTGCAAAAAAGTGAATTTCCGCAATTTGACTTTCTGAGCGCCTGTCCTGTTTCCTGACGTGCTACAATGCCCAGACAGTAGAAACACCCCATAAATGACCTCATTTCGGAAAGTAGACACCTAAGGTATTTACTGAGGGGCATAGTGAGTTCATGGAAGTTTTATTTTTTGTCACAAGTTAGCGGAAATTGTTTTTTGTTTTTTTCAAAAAATTTCATTTTTCGCTAACTTGTGACAAAAATAAAACTTCCATGAACTCACTATGCCCATCAGCAATACCTTAGGGTGTCTACTTTCGGAATGGAGTCACTTGTGGGGTATTTTTACTGCCCTGGCATTTTAGGGGCCCCTAAACGTCAGAAGCAGTTTGGAATCCAAATGCGTAAAAATGTCCTGTGAAATCCTAAAGGTACTCATTGGATTTAGGGCCCTTTGCGCATCTTGGATGCAAAAAGTGGCACACATGTGGTATCGCCGTACTCAGGAAAAGTAGAGCAATGTGTTTTGGGGTGTATTTTTACATATACCCATGCTGGGTGTGAAAAATATCTCTGTAAATGACAACTTTTTCCATTTTTTATACAAAGTTGTCCATTTACAGAGATATTTCTCTCACCCAGCATGGGTATATGTAAAATACACCCCAAACACATTGCCCTACTTCTCCTGAGTGCGGCGATACCACATGTGTGACACTTTTGCAGCCAAGGTGCACAAAGGGCCTAAATCAATGAATACCATTAGGATTTCACAGGACATTCTACGCATTTGGATTCCAAACTACTTCTCTCGCTTTAAGGGCCCTAAAATGCCAGGGCAGTATAAATACCACACAAGTGACCCCATTTCGGAAAGTAGACACCCTAAGGTATTCGCTGAGGGGCATAGTGAGTTCATGGAAGTTTTTATTTTTGGCACAAGTTAGCGGAAATTGATTTTTTTTTTTTTTACAAAGTCTCATATTTCACTAACTTGTGACAAAAAATAAACTTTTACATGAACTCACCATACCCCTCACGGAATACCTTGGGGTGTCTTCTTTCTAAAATGGGGTCACTTGTGAGGTATTTATACTGTCCTGGCATATTAGGGGCCCCTAAACGTCAGAAGCAGTTTGGAATCCAAATGCGTAAAAATGTCCTGTGAAATCCTAAAGGTACTCATTGGATTTAGGGCCCTTTGCGCATCTTGGCTGCAAAAAGTGGCACACATGTGGTATCGCCGTACTCAGGAGAAGTAGGGCAATGTGTTTTGTGGTGTATTTTTACATATACCCATGCTGGGTGTAAAAATATCTCTGCAAATGACAACTTTTTCCATTTTTTATACAAAGTTGTCCATTTACAGAGATTTTCTCTCACCCAGCATGGGTATATGTAAAAATACACCCCAAACACATTGCCCTACTTCTCCTGAGTACGGCAATACCACATGTGTGCCACTTTTGCAGCCAAATGCGCAAAGGGCCTAAGTTCCAACGAGTTCCTTTAGGATTTCACAGGACATTTTACGCATTTGGATTCAAACTGCTTCTGACGTTTAGGGCCCTAATATGCCAGGACAGTATAAATGCCACACAAGTGACCCCATTTCGGAAAGTAGACACCCTAAGGTATTCGCTGAGTGGCATAGTGAGTTTATGGAAGTTTTTATTTTTGGCACAAGTTAGCGGAAATGTTTTTTTTTTTTTTTTTACAAAGTCTTATATTCCACTAACTTGTGACAAAAATAAACTTTTACATGAACTCACCATACCCCTCACAGAATACCTTGGGGTGTCTTCTTTCTAAAATGGGGTCACTTGTGGGGTATTTATACTGTCCTGGCATGTTAGGGGCCCCTAAGCGTCAGAAGCAGTTTGGAATCCAAATGCGTAAAAAATGTCCTGTGAAATCCTAAAGGTACTCATTGGAATTTGGGCCCCTTTGCGCATCTTGGCTGCAAAAAGTGTCACACATGTGGTATCGCCGTACTCAGGAGAAGTAGGGCAATGTGTTTTGGGGTGTATTTTTACATATACCCATACTGGAGTGTGAAAAATATCTCTTTAAATGACAACTTTTTCCATTTTTTTATACAAAGTTGTCCATTTACAGAGATATTTGTCTCACCCAGCATGGCTATATGTAAAAATACACCCAAAACACATTGCCCTACTTCTCCTGAGTACGGCGATACCACATGTGTGCCACTTTTGCAGCCAAGGTGCGCAAAGGGCCCTAAATCAATGAGTACCTTTAGGAGGGCATTTTTACGCATTTTTCTTCTCTCGCTTTAGGGCCCCTAAAATGCCAGGTCAGTATAAATACCCCACATGTGACCCCATTTTAGAAAGAGGACACCCCAAGGTATTCTGTGAGGGCATGGCGAGTTCATATTTATTTTTTCGCACAAGTCAGCGGAATTTGATTTTTTAGTTTTTCTCACAAAGTCTCCCTTTCCGCTAACTTGTGACAAAAAGTTCAATCTTTCATGGACTCAATATGCCCCTCAGCGAATACCTTGGGGTGTCTTCTTTCCAAAATGGGGTCACATGTGGGGTTTTTGTACTGCCCTGGCATTTGAGGTCTCCATAATCATTACATGTATGGCCAGCATTAGGAGTTTCTGCTATTCTCCTTATATGGAGCATACAGGTAATGAGATTTTTTTTCCGTTCAGCCTCTGGGCTGAAAGAAAAAATGAACGGCACAGATTTCCTCATTCGCATCGATTGATGTGGATGAAAAAATCTCTGCCAAAAAATATGCAAGAAGAAAAAAGGGGCCTGGCGATTGCCAGGACATGAGAGCTCCGCCCAAACATCCATACCCACTTCAGCTCCTATGTCCTGGCAAGCGTGATTTCTCCATTCACATCGATCAATCGATCGGTGTGGAGGAAGACTATCTTTGCCAGATTTTTGATACAAAGTGTTTGCCAAAGCATATGAACTCCAACACCTCTCCTCAGCTCATATGCCTGGGCAAACGTACCTGTACTGCAGAGGAGAAATCTCGTCTTGCAGCGCCGCAAACACCGACTTCATGTGTCTTCTGATAGCAGCGCAATGCTTCTCTCAGAATGCACATCAGTGCTGCAGCTGGCTCTTTGCTTGATCCACCTAGAAGGTAAAAAAAAAAAAAAAGAAAGAAAAAACCAGGCAGCAACGCAATAATTTTATTAACATTAACTTTATAGAACATTAGAAACCGAACGTTAACTTAAACATTTGAAACATAACTTGAACTTTTTTGCTTACCTGTGGATTTTTTTATTTTTTTTTTTACCTTAAGGCCCCATGCACACGGCCGTGAAACTCGGCCGTGCATGGACCGTTGTATCTCGGCCTGGCAGCCATCTGACAGCAGGAGTGCACGGCGTCACTGGTTGCTATGGCGCCGTGCGCTCCTGCTGTCAGATGGATGCCAGGCCAGGCTCCACGGTCCATGCACGGCGTGTTCCACGACCGTGTGCATGAGACCTAGAGGATAAACCTCTCCTTCCCCGTGGGACAATGTGCAAAGCACAAATCACCCAGAGCTGTGGCGAAGTACATTATGCACTTTGTCCCAGGTGAAAGGAGAGGTTTGCAGCAGCTCTGTGTGAAAGGGCCCTTGCACACGGCGTTGCTCACGCATGGTGATCGCAGAGGAGCGCCTGGCCTGACTTCTCCCGCACAGACGGGGTCGCATAGCATCATATTGATTTATGATGCTATGTAACCACTACAGTTCTGGAATGCATTGGATAGCACTGGCAGCAGCAGTATGCCAGTGCTATCCAATGCATTCAGAACTGTAAGGATACATAGCATCATAAATCAATATGATGCTATGCGATCCCGTCTGTTTTGAGAGTCAGGACGGGCGCTCCTTGCGATCACCATGCGTGGCTGCGCTCGTGCAGGACCCTAAGACTCTTGTGTGCCTGGCCTGTGTCTTGCAATCCCTATGCTAATAATGTACCTGGGTGTGATACTTGCGGAAGCACTCCCTATGCATAGGGCAGGCTGGTCAGGACAGTCAGGACAAAAAGCGGTGGTGTCACGCCTTAGTCCACTCCTGCTACAGACCACGACATCTTTTTCTTGGGGAACGGTGGCTTAGGGTACCAGGGAAGACACTGGGAAGTGTCTCTCATGTAGCCGGCTCACTACATCGGGGACTTGGGGCACAGAACCTCCTGGATACAGGAGTTCGAAATGATCTCTTCCTGGAATTTAAGGAAGGATCCCGTTCTCCCAGCCTTACTGTAGAGAACGTAACTGTTATATATGGCCAATTGAATCAAATATACAGACACCTTTTTATACCAGCGTCTGGTGCGTCGGGAAACTAAATATGGAGCCAACATTTGGTCATTGAAGTCCACCCCTCCCATGTGGAGATTATAATCGTGGACTGAGAGGGGCTTTTCAATGACTCCTGTCGCCCGTTCTATTTGGACAGTCGTGTCTGCGTGAATGGTGGACAGAAGGTAAGCGTCCCTCTTGTCCCGCCACTTCACCGCGAGCAGTTCTTGGTCACACAAGGCAGCCCTCTCCCCCGTGCAAGTCGGGTATTAATGAGCCGTTGGGGAAGCCCGGCGACTAGGCGCGCGGTGCCACAGCATTGGATTCCGACTAGATGTAAGTGCCGAAGAGGGCCACACTTGTGTAAAATTGTCCACGTATAAGTGGTACCCCTTGCAGACTAAGGGTGACACCAAGTCCCAGACAATCTTGCCACTGCACCCCAGGTAGTCAGGGCATCCGACCGGCTCCAGTTTTGAGTCTTTTCCCTCATAGACCCTAAAGCGATATGTATAGCCTGTGGCCCTTTCACAGAGCTTATACATTTTGACCCCGTACCGGGCGCGCTTGCTGGGGATGTACTGTTTGATGCCAAGGCGCCCGGTGGAGTGTACGAGGGACTCGTCTATGCAGATGTTCTGACTGGGGGTATACGCATCTGCAAATTTAGATGACAAATGGTCTATGAGGGGCCGAATTTTATGGAGCCGGTCATAAGCAGGGTGGCCTCTTGGATGACAGGTTTCATTGTCGGTGAAATGCATAAAGCGCATGATGACCTCAAACCGTGCCCTGGACATTGCAGCAGAGTACATGGGCATGTAATGTATTGGGTCTTTAGACCAATATGACCATAATACATTTTTTAGTTATGCCCATGCTGAGGTAAGGCCCAAAAATGTTTTAAATTCGGAAGCGGTGACTGGTTTCCACCGGAAAGGCTGGGCATAGAAGCTTTCCGGATTGGCGGTTATATATTGTGTGGCGTATCGGTTGGTTTCTGCCACAACTAAGTCGTAGAGATCCGCGGTGAAGAACAGCTCAAAAATTCAAGGGCCGATCTGAAATTGGCTGTCTCCATGCGAACTCCTGACTGGGCGGTGAAAGGGGGCAATACGGGTGCGGCGGAAGGAGGGATTGCCAATTAGGGTTTGCCAGCACCTCTGGGAGACTAAGGGGTCTACGGGCCTGAGAGCGCGGTGGCTGCGACGGGGAGTTAGTGCACGTGCCACCGTACCAGCAACTGCCCTTCTGGTGCTCGCCACTTCACCAGGGAATACGGCAGTGCTGGTAGAAGGTCCAGGATGTGCTGCGCTGCCGGTGTATGCCGCACCATCAAAAGGTCAGCGCTAGCACCACTCTGCTGCATATGAGGCTCATCACGCGGGATATGCGAAACACTGACATGGGGTCGGGTACGCCTGACCGTAGCAGGGACCTCAACCTCGTCATCTTCGCTAGCGGTTAGAGTGCCACTGCTGTCTACAGGTTCATATTCTGAACCACTGGATTCCAGCGGGTGAAGCGTCCCCATCGCTTTCATCCATCACGGCCAGAATCCTGTAGGCCTCTTCAGCGGAATACCCCTTTTTGCCATTTTGGAGTAACTAAATTTAGGGGTATTCCTCTGAGACTACCCAGGAAAAGAGCACACCTACCTAGTAAAGGGAGTGCTTGCGAGTAACGCTGCGATCGCTAATAAAGATCCAATAACTCAAAAGTGATCTTTTATAGCGGTGCAGCGATTTTACTGTGTTTTTGCAGTGATCAGAAAAAAAAATTCTGTCACTGCGGTGGGCGGACTGAGCGCAAGTGTGCGCACAAGATCAGGCCTGATCAGGCGAACAATGCGTTTTTATAGAGCCTAAAGTGACCCTACTGATATAGATCTGATTGCGATCAGTCTTGATCACTTACAGATACTATATTAGTATTAGTGCTGATAGCGACAGTGATGACGCTAATCAGCGACTAATAAGTGACTGTGCGGTGCGGTGGGCTGGGCGCTAACTACCTAACAAGTAGCTAACTACCTGACGGTGATTAGGGACCCTTATAGGGGGTGATCTATGACAGGGGGTGACAGAGGGTGATCAGGGGGTTTATATGGGTAATCAGTGGCTACTAAGGGGCTACTAAGGGGTTAATAACTGACAAAGGGGGGGGTATGTAATGTATGTGTGGTGATTTGGTGTACTTACTGAGCTGCTTGTGTCCTCTGGTGGTGGATCCAGCAAAAGGGATCACCAGAGGACCAAGCAGGACTTATATCAGACGCTATTTTGTAAATAGCGTCTGATATCTGATTTTAGTAGGTCGATTTAAAAAATTACAGCCTGCCAGCCAATGATCGCGGCTGGCAGGCTGTAGTTTCACTTCTCCTCTGTGCGTCACAGTGAACGCGCGCGCGCGTTCATGTGAGATCTCGGGTCTCACGAGATGACGCCGATAGGCGGCAGTGAGACCTGAGAGAGCCGCCGCGCTGACGCCCATCGGCGTTAGCGTGGCGGCAAGTGGTTAAAGACTACCACTCTTAAGAACAGAGGTTCATTCAAGTGTTTTCGATCAGGTATTGAAAACACCTGTGGATGTCAAGGAGCAGCAATCAAGCATAATAAGAACCAATTAGGCAGATTTACAATGACTGTGATACTCCGCTCCTTCTAGACATTTACTGGTGTGTTTACAAACATGGTAAAGTCAAGAGAATGGTCCAGGAAGACAAGAGAAGAGGTGATTTCTCTTCACAGGAAGGGCAATGGCTATAAGAAGATTGCAAAGATGTTAAACATACCAAGAGACACCATAGGAAGCATCATTCGCAAATTCAAGGCAAAGGGCACTGTTGAAACGCTACCTGGTCGTGGCAGAAAGAGGATGCTGACTTCGACAGCTGTGTGCTACCTGAAGCGCAAAGTGGAGAAAAGTCCCTGTGTGACTGCTGAGGAACTGAAAAAAGATTTGTCAGATGCGGGTACTGAAGTTTCAGCTCAGACAATAAGGCGCACACTGCGTAATGAAGGCCTCCATGCCAGAACTCCCAAGAGCACCCCCTTGCTGTCTCCAAAGAATAAGAAGAGTCGACTGCAGTATGCCAAAAGTCATGTGGGCAAACCACTTAAGTTTTGGGATAGTGTTCTGTGGACTGATGAAACAAAATTAGAACTGTTTGGGCCCATGGATCAACGCTATGTTTGGAGGAGGAAGAACAAGGCCTATGAAGAAAAGAACACCTTGCCTACTGTGAAGCATGGCGGGGGGTCAATCATGCTTTGGGGCTGTTTTGCTTCTACAGGTACAGGGAAGCTTCAGCGTGTGCAAGGTACCGTGAATTCTCTTCAGTACCAGGAGATATTGGATGAAAATGTGATGCAGTCCGTCACAAACCTGAGGCTTGGGAGACGTTGGACCTTTCAACAGGACAATGATCCCAAGCATACCTCCAAGTCCACTAGAGCATGGTTGCAGATTAAAGGCTGGAACATTTTGAAGTGGCCATCGCAGTCACCAGACTTAAATCCGATTGAGAACCTCTGGTGGGACTTAAAGAAAGCAGTTGCAGCGCGTAAGCCTAAGAATGTGACTGAACTGGAGGCTTTTGCCCATGAAGAATGGGCGAAGATACCCATAGATCGCTGCAAGACACCTGTGTCAAGCTATGCTTCATGTTTAAAAGCTGTTATAACTGGAAAAGGATGTTGTACTAAGTACTAAGATTGAATGTCACTTGGGGGTTGAATAAAACTGATAATGATGTGAGCACAGAAAAGACATTTGTGGTTATTTCATTATAAATGTTATGTTATATTTGTCTGACTTACAAGTGCCCCTTTGATTTAATTGTAAACAAAATGACTGAAATGATCAAAATCAATGTCAAACTGGCCAAAACACTCAGTTTCAGTGGGGGTTGAATAATTTTGAACACAACTGTATATCTATAAGACGGACATATATCTGTATCTAATCTATATCTGTATCAAAGCTATATATGTATCTAAACTATATCGGTATCTAATCTGTATATGTATCTAAGCTATGTATGTATCTAAACTATATCTGTATCTAATCTGTATATGTATCTAAGCTATATATATCTAGGCTATAGCCATCTAGGTAATATCCGTATTAGATATATATAGCTTAGTTATATATATATAACTTTGATACAGATATATCTGTATAGAAGCAGGTCCAGCTTATATACTGATATAGATTAGATATAGCAGAGCTCAGATACAGCTAAATCTATATGCTGGACAATTATTTACTTGTGTCCAGGGGTGGTATCTGTAATGTGTAACTGCTGAGGTCCAGGGCTCTAACAACCATCCCCAGATACCGCCAGCCGGAGGGGAACGGGTTAACTGGCTCATAGAACTGATGGGCGGGGCCAGACACATACCCTGCTGCCGAGCGATTCTCTCCACAGCTCTGGTAAGGATCGCTTACTATCGTAGAGGCTGTGTGAGGAGAGCGAGAGGGGGGCGGGCAGCCGGGCACCAGAGGCTGTGACGTTCCGTTTACAGAGCCCGGCCACTCCCTCCAGCAGGGAGAAGATTTTAAACGGAACATCACAGCTTGAGCAGGGCTGATGACGTCGGGGGTCACATGACCGCAATCTGAAGAGGATAAACAGTGCAAAATCACTACAGTAAGTGATTTGGAAAAAAGTTTATTAGGCTAGTATAAAACGCAGTAGCAAACTTTTATATAACTCGTATAACCCCTTTAAGGACTACAGTGTGTGTTTGACAGCAGTGCAGCACCATTTTTTTTTACCAGGGGTTAAACTCTGTAGTATCAGGGTCAGGCGTCTTCAGGAAAGGACAAATAGTGCAGGGCTAGAAAATCGCTTTTTTGAGTACTCAAAAGCTTTTAAAAGACTGAAAGATTTGATATTAGTGAGATCTATAGTACGCCATCAGAAAGCAGTGCGTTTAGCAGTCATTATAAAAAGGGGCTTATTTACTAGAGTGTGCCTGCTAGCGTGATATACAGTACACCATCAGAAAGCAGTGTGTTTAGCAGACATTATAAAAAGGGGCTTATTCACTAGATTGTGTCTGTAAGTGAGATCTACAGTACACCATCAGAAAGCAGTGTGTTTAGCAGACATTATAAAAAGGGGCTTATTCACTAGATTGTGTCTGCAAGTGAGATCTACAGTACGCCATCAGAAAGCAGTGTGTAACAGATCAACGGGTGTGGACCCACTGTGCCACTTACCGGTTTGGCTTTGGACCAAACTTGGGAGCGGAGTCTAAGTGTCCCCCTGGTTTTCACCCTTTATCCCGCTCCAGGATGCGGAAGCTGGACTCAGCTGCAGGGGAGACACCAGGTCGCTACCGCAAGAGTGTTCCCGGTTAAGTGGCAGCTGACCGGGCAGGCCAGAATGCCCCGATGCTAGCACCGGGGAACAGGCAATATAGCAGACAGCTGCAGGATAATGCTGAGCTGAACAAGCGGTATAGCAGAGCTAGTGCTGTGAGAACAGCAGAGCTGAGTTGGTCCAGGTGGAGCTGGTGTAAAGATCTGCACAGCAGACAGAGGCGTGGTCGACAGTCCGGGTCTTTAACTTGAGAGCAGCGAGGTACAAGAGGATCAAGCAGAGATGAGGTCAGGATACCGGCAGAGGTCATAAGCAGGATATGGAATGCAGGAACAACAGGAGCCTTAGCTGTAGGAAGTACAATATTGCTCAGGCATTGCAGGAAGGGGGAAGCACCCTTATAAAGGTGGTGCCTGGCCAGGATTGGAGAGAGGGCGGAATCAGAGGCGTGCATTAACCCTTAAGGTACCAGGACGCCTGCGGCTCATACAAGACACAACAGAAGCTGTCGTAGCCTGCGACAGCGCAGGAGAGCGGGTCCGGAGCCTGCAGCGAAGAGGAGGAGCCCCACGTGCAGCTCGACTGAGGTACATAGTCGGACGCACTGCACGCTGGCCACTGCCAACTGCCATTGCTACAGTATCCCCCCTCTCACGCCCCTTCTTTTTGGCCTTGATGCGCTGAAAAAATCTTCTGAGAAGATTCGGAGCATGTACATTCTCCTCCTGCTCCCAGGAACGTTCATCAGGACCATAATTCTTCCAGTCTACAAGGAAGTACCTCTTACCACCAACAACCTTGGAATCAAGTATGTTCTGTACTTCAAATTCAGGCTCACCGTCAGTAGGCACGGAAGTAGAGGTGGAGGGAGGTCTGGAAAAGGAGTTGAGGACCAACGGTTTCAGAAGAGATACATGAAAAGAATTTGGAATCCGGAGAGAAGGAGGCAACCGGAGTTTATAAGAAACACGGTTGATACGCTCAAGGACCTCAAACGGGCCCAGAAACCGTGGAGCAAATTTGTAACAGGGTACCTTCATGCAGATGTTCCGGGAGGAAAGCCAGACTTTGTCGCCAGGAGAGAACTGAGGAGGAGGTCTACGTCTGGTATCCGCATTTTTCTTCATACGAGTAACAGCCTGAGGGATGGAATCCTTAGTCTGTCTCCAGATGCTGAGGAAGTCTCTGAACAAAGAATTAGCAGCCGGTACCTCGGAAGATGCGGACAAGGGTAAAGGAGCACGAGGGTGTAGTCCATACAATATGTAGAAGGGAGAAGAGCCCGTGGATTCTCCGGAATGGCTGTTGTACGAAAATTCCGCCCAAGGCAGGAGCTGCACCCAATCATCATACTGAGCAGAGATAATGTGACGTAGGTAGTTCTCCAAAGTCTGATTAACTCGTTCAACTTGCCCATTAGACTGCGGGTGGTATCCAGAAGAGAAGTCCAACTTCACCTCAAGTAGCCCACAGAGCGCTCTCCAGAATTTGGAAGTAAATTGTACCCCTCGATCGGACTCAATGTGCAGAGGTAGGCCATGAAGGCGGAAGATGTGTTCGAAGAACAGACAGGCTAGTCGCTTAGCAGAGGGCAATCCAGGAAGCGGAATAAAATGTGCCATCTTGGAGAATCTGTCTACCACTACCCAGATTACAGAACAGCCAGCAGAGGACGGGAGGTCTGTGATAAAGTCCATAGCAACATGCTGCCAGGGAACTTCCGGAATGGGTAACGGTAGTAGCAACCCTGCTGGTTTGGTTTGGGGAACCTTGTTGCGGGCACAGGAGGTACAGGCAGACACAAATTCCCAGACATCTTTGGTTAGGGTCGGCCACCAGTAGTGACGGGACAGCAACTCAAGGGTCTTACGTACCCCAGGGTGACCAGCGTACTTGGAGCAATGTCCCCAGAAGAGAATCTTCCTCCTCTTGGCTTGCGGAACAAAAATCTTCCCCGGAGGAATATCTTTTACTCTAACTGGCGCCACTGAAACCAGGCAGGACGGATTGATGATGTGTTGAGGTTCCTCAATCTGATCTGCTGGGTCAAAGGAATGGGAAAGCGCATCAGCCCTCACATTTTTGTCTGCCGGTCGAAAATGCAGAAGGAAATTGAATCGGGCAAAGAAGAGTGCCCATCGAGCCTGACGTGGATTAAGACGCTGTGCAGACTGCAGATAAGTCAGATTCTAGTGGTCAGTGTACTGTAAATAACCACTGGATGCAAAGCCCCCTCCAGAAGGTATCTCCATTCTTCCAAGGCCATCTTGATAGCAAGCAGTTCTCTATCACCGATGGAGTAGTTTATTTCTGCAGAAGAAAAGAGCTTGGAGAAGAAACCACACGAGACAAATTTCCCTTTGGGGGTCTTCTGTAGCAGGACTGCACCTGCACCAATAGAAGAAGCATCTACTTCTAGGAAGAACTGTTTGGAAGTGTCTGGATGATGGAGGACAGGAGAAGCAGCAAAGAAATCTTTGAGTTGTCGGAATGCAGACTCAGCTTCAGGGGTCCATTTCTTTGCATCCGCCCCTTTCTTAGTCACCGCAGAAATAGGGGCTGTGAGAGAAGAAAAGTTTGGAATGAACTGCCTATAGAAGTTGGCAAATTCCAGAAACCTTTGAATGGCACGGAGACCTTGAGGACGGGGCCAATTCTGGATGGCAGAGATCTTGTCGGGGTCCATTTGCAGACCAGTGCAGGAAACAATGGACCCCAAAATGGGTAAGGAAGACTGCTCAAAGACACACTTTTCGAGCTTGGCAAACAGACCATTCTCCCTAAGGCGCTGCAGAACCAGACGCACTTGTCTCCGGTGAGTGGACAAGTCGGTTAAATAAATGAGAATATCGTCGAGATACACTACTACACACTTGTATAACAGGTCCCGGAAGATGTAATTTACAAATTCTTGGAAGACTGCAGGAGCGTTGCAAAGGCCGAATGGCATAATCAAGTACTCATAGTGGCCATCACGGGTATTGAATGCCGTCTTCCACTCGTCGCCTTCATGGATTCGGATCAGGTTATATGCACCACGTAGATCCAATTTAGAAAATATCTGTGCGCCTCGGATATGGTCAAACAATTCAGACATCAGGGGCAGAGCATACTTGTTCTTGGCTGTAATCTTGTTCAGTCCACGATAATCTATACATGGATGGAGTGACCCGTCTTTTTTGGACACGAAGAAGAAACCGGCTCCAGCCGGCGAGGTAGACTTCCCGGATAAACCCCCTCTCCAGGTTCTCCTTAATATACTCGGCCATAGCCTGTATCTCAGGCGGGGATAAAGGATAAACCCTTTCACGAGGAGGAGAAGTCCCAGGTAGAAGATCGATCGGGCAGTCATAAGCACGATGAGGTGGTAAAGTCTCTGCCTTCTTCTTACAGAAAACATCTCCAAAGGATGCAAATTGCGGAGGCAGACCAGGCAGGTTTACAGGAACCGGACGAGGAGACATTGGGTGGACCATCGACAGGCACGAGGTTTGGCACTGAGGCCCCCAGCAGAGAATATACCCCTTTCACCAGTCTAAGACGGGAGAATGTTGCTGTAGCCAGGGCAATGCCAGAATCACTGGGTCCGTGGAATCTGGCAGGACATAGAAGAGTATTTCTTCAGAATGTAGCACCCCGACTTGGAGTTTCACAGGAGCAGTGATGAACTGAATAGGTTTGGGTAAGGTTTGTCCATTACCAATCGTTGCCACCAGAGGCTTCGCCAGACGGGTAGTGGAAAGCTGGCACTGGGTCACCAGGGCTTGATTGACAAAATTCCCAGCAGCACCAGAATCCAGGAAAGCAGGTACCGATATACTGGTTTTCCCAGCAGACACCATTACAGGGTTAAGAAGTTTGGGAGAATTGTCTTTTTCACCTAGGGTCACTTCTCCCAATGAGCCTAGGCGCTGAAGTTTTCCGCCTTCTGGGGGCAGGTACGAACAACATGTTCCTTTCCACCGCAGTAGAGGCACAAGTTCTCTGCTCGCCGTCGCTGGCGCTCCTGATCGGAGAGCTTCAGGCAATCCACCTGCATAGGCTCTTCAGACGGAATCGCAGCAGGAGTCTGAACAGTCCTCTGGAAGACAGGTGCGAATTTAGACATCCGCTTCATCCTTGCGGCTTGAGAAAAACGTTCACGAAACCGCATGTCTATGCGTGTGGCCAACGTGATCAAAGCGTCCAGAGAGCCAGGGAGGTCCCTTCCCGCTAGTTCATCTTTTATGTGGTCACACAGACCCTCCCAGAATACGGCTCGTTGAGCTTGATCATTCCAGGACAGTTCTGCGGCCAGTGTACGGAACTGGATTGCGTATTGGCCCACTGTCCTAGCGCCTTGATGCAGACGAAGAAGAGCAGAGGCTGCAGACGAGGCACGGCCAGGTTCCTCAAATACTGTACGGAAAACAGTTAAGAAGGTCTGTAGGCTTGCAGTCTCGGGTCTGCTTCACTCCCATATAGGATTAGCCCAAGCAAGAGCTTCTCCAGAGAGCAGAGATACAATGAAAGCTACTTTTGCTCAGTCAGACTGGAACTTGTCTCCATGTAGCTCAAAGTGGATCAAGCATTGATTCAGGAACCCTCTGCAGGCCGTTGACTCACCGCTGAAACGTGGAGGCAAGGGAAGTTGGACAGCAGACGTGCCTTGGTATGCAGACGATGCAACGGAATTAGTAGGAGTTGCTGGGACCTGTAGTGCCGCAGGATCAGTAGTGGGTAGAGCGTCCAGACGTGCAGAAATTGTGTTCAGACACTGCAGCAGGACATCTTGGCGTTCACTCTGGCGTTGCAGCTCTCGGTATAAATCTTGTACCACAGGCTTGGGCTTGCCAGCGGGGTCCATGGCCTGAGCAAACTGTAACGGATCAACGGGTGTGGACCCGCTGTGCCACTTACCGGTTTGGCTTTAGACCAAACTTGGGAGCGTAGTCTAAGTGTCCCCCTGGTTTTCACCCTTTATCCCACTCCAGGATGCGGAAGCTGGACTCAGCTGCAGGGGAGACACCAGGTCGCTACCACAAGAGTGGTCCCGGTTAAGTGGCAGCTGGCCGGGCAGGCCAGAACGCCCCGATGCTAGCACCGGGGAACAGGCAATATAGCAGACAGCCGCAGGATAATGCTGAGCTGAACAAGCGGTATAGCAGTGCTAGTGCTGTGAGAACAGCAGAGCTGAGTTAGTCCAGGTGGAGCTGGTGTAACGATTTGCACAGCAGACAGGGGCGTGGTCGACAGTCCGGGTCTTTAACTTGAGAGCAGCGAGGTACAAGAGGATCAAGCAGAGGTCATAAGGATACAGGCAGAGGTCATAAGCAGGATAT
This sequence comes from Bufotes viridis, assembly GCA_033119425.1. Classification (NCBI taxonomy): domain Eukaryota; kingdom Metazoa; phylum Chordata; class Amphibia; order Anura; family Bufonidae; genus Bufotes; species Bufotes viridis. The sequence continues at coordinate 187,330,218 of CM065594.1, read as the reverse complement.
CGAATGCAGGAACAACAGGAGCATTAGCTGTAGGAAGTACAATATTGCTCAGGCATTGCAGGAAAGGGAAGCACCCTTATAAAGGTGGTGCCTGGCCAGGATTGGAGAGAGGGCGGAATCAGGGGCGGGCATTAACCCTTAAGGTACCAGGACGCCTGCGGCTCCTACAAGATACAACAGAAGCTGTCGTAGCCTGCGACAGCGCAGGAAAGCGGGTCCAGAGCCTGCAGCGAAGAGGAGGAGCCCCGCGTGCAGCTCGACTGAGGTACGTAGTCAGACACACTGCACGCTGGCGGCTGCCAACTGCCATTGTTACACAGTGTTTTTAGCAGACATTATAAAAAGGGGCTTATTCACTAGAGTGTGCTTGCTAGTGAGATATACCCGTGCCATCAGAGAATTTTTTTTCCCTGGGGAAATTAACCTAATTTGTGTGACATCTGTGTGTGCTTTCAATCAGCAACCGTTATATTCATTACTCCAGCAGAGAATTATTTATATTTTCGGCAAATTTAACTAGTTTTGGGCAGATCTGTGTGTGTGTTTAGGCTGCAACCATATGTACAGTATTCCAGCAAAGAATAAATTTTATTTGGGACAAATTTAACTAGTTTTAGGCATATCTGTGTGTGCGTTTAGGCCGCAATCATATATACAGTATTCCAGCAGAGAATTATTTGTATTTGGGACAAATTTAACTAGTTTGAGGCACATCTGTGTGTGCGTTCAATCCGCAACTGTTATATCCATTACTCCAGCAGAGAATTATTCATATTTTGGGCAAATTTAACTAGTTTTAGGCACATCTGTGTGTGCGTTTAGGCAGCAGCCATATATACAGTATTCCAGCAGAGAATTATTGGTATTTGGGACAAATGTAACTGTTTTGTGCCAAATATACTGTCCATATAGAGTGGATTTCTGTGACAAATACTCTACCACATTTGAAAAGAGCGTCTGTTGCGCCAATCTAAATAATCTATTCATAATCTAGTGTCCATATTCTGTTCATTACCGGGGCATATACTGACTCAAATTTAAAATCTGTGTGTCCTTCGAGAATCTAAATATCTGGTTCAAATATAGTGTCCATAGCGCATGGCTCTCTGTTTCAAATACAGTACCACATGTGAAAACAGTGTATTTTGGGGAAAAGTAAAATATTTGTTCCACATCTACTGTGTGTGTATTTTATAAATTTCACTGATATATACTGTACTTCATCCGCAGATGGTGTATGGTAGTCGGTGACAATATCAGAGCTACATCCCCTGTGTAAAGTATGCGCATCCAAAATACCTGTTTTAATTTATTGGCGCGTACACGTACATATCCTACGATACTGTACGTGTGACATACTTTTAAGCATATATAACATTTGGTATTTAGAAGGCAGACAGTACGGGATGTGGAAGTGGCCATGATGCTGATGGTTCACGCAGAGACTGTGGCCCTGGGCTCAATGAATAAATGAGTAAAATAATGTAGCTGAGGGCCTCCAGGTGCACTAACCCTCTAAAACTGTGAAGGCAATAGCGAACCTTTTAGAGACTGATTGCCCAAACTGCAACCACAAACACACTTATTTATCGCAAAGTGCCCACACGATCATTTACCCTGAATACTACAGTCCAATATAGTATATCTCCCATGTTTCTTATTATTTAGCTATAATAGCCGGCCTACAGTCAATGTGCTGTCTTTGCCATTCATGGCGTACCCGACGCTGATGAATAGCAGGAAAAGCAATATTGGTGCACCATAGACTTTTTTCATGGGTAAGGGTGCCCACAGAGAGGGCTCTGAGTGTCACCTCTGGCACCTGTGCAAGAGTTTCGCTGACCCTATAAAATATTATGAGTACGGGCAGCCTAAAAAGCATGTTGATATGATGGAGGAGGAGGAGGAGGAGGAGGAGAAGGACGAGAAAAGGAAGATTGAACCATATAACCTTTTTGGTGTTGGCAGAGGTGTATGTGAATACAGTGTATTTAGTACATTACAAACAACACATTTAAAGTGCCTTTATGTTCAGAAGCTTTTATCTGGTGGAGTAGAGAAGTCAGGGGCAATCCAGGCCCGGTTCATTTTTATAATAGTCAACCTGTCAGCATTTTCAGTTGACAGGCGCATGCGCTTATCTATTATTATGGCCCCGGCAGCACTAAATACCCGTTGTGACAAAACGCTGGTGGCCTCCACAAGGTTCACCCAGCATGCCGTCATGGAAATGTAGCATCCCTGGCCAAAAGCACTTGTCCGTGTGTTCGTCGTTAAATGGACCTTCCCAATAATTTCATTGTTCAGAGCACGGGTGATGTTAAGGCACACAATTGCTAGTGTAATGCGGGGATCGCACACCGAGAACAATAGTGGCGGCTGGGAACTGAGTAACGAAGGACGGCCGCCGCCATTTGGCTGAGGAAAGCCTCAGTGTCCACAGGCCTAAATGACATTTCCATGGCTCCATCCATGTGGCGGATCATGCTGGTGGTGTTGAGGTTGCTATTATTCCCACCCCTACTCATTTAGCCTCCAGTGTACAGTCTTCCCCCATTATGTTCCCGTGTTTGAGGTTTTATTGTTATGGATTGAGTTAGTTTATTAATAGGATGTAAAATATGTTACGGTTATTGTTATTTATGAAATGTTGAGTTCTTATTTTGGTTTGCTAATTAAAAATAATTTTTCGTCCTCACTTTCCTCAAAAAAGACCCAGACTGTTGAACACCTACCTCTTGGTAAGGGAGATTTGCGCAAGGGGAAACTGTTTGTTGTGGCCAGTATTCTGTGAGGGGCATGGCGAGTTCATAGAAGATTTTTTTTTTGGCACAAGTTAGCGGAAATTGGCATTTTTTTTTCTTACAAAGTCTCATATTCCACTAACTTGTGCCAAAAAAAAAATCTTCTATGAACTCGCCATGCCCCTCACGGTATACCTTGGGGTGTCTTCTTTCCAAAATGGGGTCACATGTTGGGTATTTATACTGCCCCGGCCTTTTAGGGGCCCCTAATGCGTTAGAAGAAGTCTGGAATCCAAATGCGTAAAAATGCCCTTTGAAATCCTAAAGGTACTCATTGGAATTTGGGCCCCTTTGCGTACCCAGGCTGCAAAAAAGTGTCATACATGTGGTATCGCCGTACTCATGAGAAGTAGGGCAATGTGTTTTGGGGTGTATTTTTACATATACCCATGCTGGGTGAGAGAAATATCTCTGTAAATGACAACTTTTTAAAAATTTTTATACAAAGTTGACAATTTACAGAGATATTTCTCTCACCCAGCATGGGTATATGTAAAAATACACCCCAAAACACATTGCCCTACTTCTTCTGAGTACGGCGATACCACATGTGTGCCACTTTTTTGCAGCCTAGGTGCGTAAAGGGGGGTAAAGTCCAACGAGTACCTTTAGGTTTTACAGGGTTGCTCACAATTTAGCTCCGCCCAAAATGCCAGAACAATAAACAAACCGCACAAATGACCCCATTTCAGAAAGTAGACACCCCAAGGTATTCACTGAGGAGCAGAAATGGAAACTTTATTTATTTATTTTTTCCTCAGAAAGTGTCATTTTCCACTAACTTGTGAAAAAAAATGAAATCATACATGAACTCACCATGCCCCTCCGTGAATACTTTGGGGTGTCTTCTTTCTAAAATGGTGTCATTTGGGGGGTATTTATACTATCCTGGCATTCTAGCACCTGAAGAAACATGACAGGTGCTCAAAAAGTCAGAACTACGGTACTTCAAAATGTGGAAATTCACTTTTTTGCACCATAGTTTGTAAACGCTATAACTTTTACCCAAACCAATAAATATACACTTATTGCATTTTTTTAAATCAAAGACATGTAGAACAATAAATTTAGAGAAAAATTTATATAGAAATGTATTTTTTTAAAAAGAAATTTACAACAGAAAGTGAAAAATATCATTTTTTTGCAAACCTTTTTTTTCCATTTTTAATTAATATCAAAAAAAGTTAAAATGTCAGCAGCAATGTAATACCACTAAATGAAAGCTCTATTAGTGAGAAGAAAAGGAGGTAAAATTCATTTGGGTGGTAAGTTGTATGACCGAGCAATAAACCGTGAAAATACTGTAGTGCAGAATTGTAAAAAGTGCTCTGGTCATTAAGGGTGTTTAAGCTAGGGGGGCTGATGTGGTTAATAAAGCCCCATAGCTGGAGGAGGATCCGCCAGCATTATGAAGAAGTGCAGGCCTCTCCATAACTTCGGCACGGCCAGTTGTAAATGTAAGACCGTGTCCGAGCTGTCTTACATTTACACCATTTTCTACGCCTAATTTAGGCGTATTTCAGCTTAGTAATTTACCCCCACAGTACCTAATATATCTGCTATTTTTTGGGAATATAACAGTAAGATACCCTTTTCATCCTTCATAGGTGCTTTATGGGTAATCTGCCATTGCCATCTTGTAAGCACCACCAGCAATCTGTCATATTTATAAAAGTGCAAGTTATTATAGACAATATAGTGTAATTGCATTTTCTCAAACCAATGATCCTCTAATATTTTCGCTTTAATAAAATCTTGTCTATTGATCGGTCTAAAATCCAGCTTATTTTTGGTATAAGCAGCCCTATACTTCTTACTGGCCTTCAGATGCATATCCGATTTACATTTAGTAGAATTGGTAATACAAGGGGGATGCAAGTACACTGCAATTGCTAAAACAGACACAGTAGGAGAAGTTACAGGTCTTCTTTAACTGGAATAAACTTTTCCAAATTATCAGAGAATTAAGTGGCTGTCTGGGACCCTGAAAAAAAACCATTGATCTGCTATGAACGGTCACCTCCTGGCCAGAAGTGTAATGTGCCAAATCTACATGGTATGGTCAGCGGCAGTAACTTGTAGGGACTCGGAGACCAGGCCAGGCCTGGAAGTGGCAGGAATGAAGACATGCATCAGAAACCTGAAAGTCCAGAATAGGTGAGTAGGTTTTTTTTTTTACTCACACACCATGCCCTGCCATCTCCAATATTGTTCAGGGAATAGACAACCCCTTTATCTAACATGAAAAGCTCTGCGCCAAGTTTATTAAGAAGCAAAGACCTCTTTATAAATGTAAAAATGGGCAACAAGGAGGGGAGAGGTGCTCATAGGGTGATATGTATGTTACAAAGAAGGTTGTTTAGGATGATTAAGCTCACCTTATATGGTTGTGCAAACATACTGTAGGCACAACCCTAGTGTACACAGGTGGTAGTTGAAGGTCGGTGCTACCAGTGTCGTCTAATCCTCGCTAGGATGGGTTGCCAGCCCGAGGGAGGTAAGTGATAATATTGGAAAGGATGGGGCCCACGTGGAGATACACACCCTCAGTGAAGACACTTTGTCAGCACAACGACCAGGCGGATAAGAATTTGAACTTCTATTTATTCAAGGATGACAATACGTTTTTCAAGTCTAAAAAACTCTGTGTGCATTCAGTTTCGGTATGTCCGCATTTCCATTTCACAAAAAAAATGTCCTATTATTGTTCACATCACGGACAAAGATAGTACTGTTAGGGGCCAGCTGTTCCGTTCCACAAAATACGGAATGCACACGGACGTCATCCGGATTTTTTGCATGAGCCCTTAGGCCCCTTTCACACAAGCGAGTTTTCTGCACGGGTGCAATGTGTGACGTGAACACGTAGCACCCGCACTGAATCCTGACCCATTCATTTCAATGGGTCTGTCAGTTCTGTGTTGCGTGAAAAACGCAGCATGTTCTATATTCTGCGTTTTTCACGCAGCCCTGGCCCCATAGAAGTGAATGGGGCTTCAGTGAAAAACACATTGCATCCGCAAGCAAGTGCGGATGCAATGTGTTTTTCACTGATGGTTGCTAAGAGATGTTGTTTGTAAACCTTCAGTTTTTTATCACGCTCGTGAAAAACACATCAAAGCGCATTCACCCGCGTGGAAAAAACTGAACAACTGCAATCGCAGACAAAACTGACTGAAATTGCTAGCAAAATGGTGCGAGTTTCACTGAACGCACCCTGAACGCATCCGGACCTAATCCGTCATGCTTGTGTGAAAGGGGCCTAACACTGACCGATGGTTTGGAATGCTCATTAGCTTGTTATGATCTGGCTGTGTAAGGCCCCTTTCACATGTGAACGCATTGCACCCGCACTGACCCATTCACTTCAATGCGACAGATGAGCGGTGATTTTCACCCATCACTTGTGCGTGACAATCGCAGCATGTTCTATATACTTAGTTTTTCATGCAATGCAGGCCCCATAGAAATGAATGGGGTTGTGTGAAAATCGCATAGCATCCGCAAGAAAGTGCAGATGCAATGTGATTTTCACACGTGCTTGCTAGAAGAAGCAATTTACTGTATTATTTTCTCTTATAACATGGTTATAAAGAAAAATAATAGCATTCTTAATACAGAATGCTTATTTAAATGTGGCTTAAGAGGTTAAAAAATAAAAAAAATTAACTCACCTCATCCAGTTGATCGCGTAGAAGGATTCCTCTATCTTCATTTAGCAGGACCTGCACTGACGTCACCACGCTCACCACATTTGATCACGTCATCAAAGGTCCCTTTGCAGGTCCTCAAAGAAAAAGAAAGAAGATGATGCTCGGCTGCGTGATCAATTGGATGAGGTGAGTTAATTTTTTTGTATTTTTTAACCCCTCAATCAACATTTTAGTAAGTATTCTGTATTAAGAATGCTATTATTTTCCTTTATAATAATGTTATAAAGGAAAATAATAAAATCTGCACAACAACTAACCCAAACCCGAACTTCATTGAACTCCCAGTAGTAATACCTCCCCACAGTGCCCTCAGTAGTGACAAAGCTCCTCAAAGTGGCGCCCGTAATAATCAGCCCCCTTAAGTGCCCCAGTAGTAATAAAGCCCCCTTAATAATTAAATACTTAATAAGGTAATAAGACCCTCTCAAGTGTCCCCAGTAGTAATACGCCTCCCTAAAGTCCTCCCAGTAGCAATAAGCTCCCCTAGGTTCCCCCAGTAGTAATAAGACCCCCTAAAGTGTCCTCATTGGTAATATGGCCCCCTAAATTACCCCAATAGTAATAAGGCCCCCTAAAGTACCCCAATAGTAATAGCCCCTCCCCCTAAAGTGCCTGCAGAATTAATAAGGCCCCATGAAGTGCCCTGAGTGATAATAGGGCCCCCTAAAGTGCCCCCAGTAGTAATAAGCCCCCTAAAGTTTCCCCAGTAGTAATAAGGCCCCCTAAGGTGCATTCAGTAGTAATAAGGTCCTCTAAATTTCCCCCAGTAGTAATAAAGTCCCTTGAAGTGCCCCCCGTAGTAATAAGGCCCCCCAAAGTTCCCCCAGTAGTAATAAAGTTCTCCCAGGGTTGCTAAAAATAATAATAGCAAGGGTGGCTGTTTGTTGGGGAGCGATGCTGATAAGTCTACCTTTTCAACATGGCCAGGTACCCTCTGCTCCTTTCCAGAGATTAAGCATTATTTAGATTATCAGGCCCAGAGACAGCAAGTATTATAGCTCTTGTTTTGATGAATCAACCTACTGATACACAGGTCTAACCTCAGTTCATTCATCACTAATCTCCCCTCAGCCTTCCTTCTTATACCATTTTTACCCAATGACTAACATGGGGACATCTTGAGGACATCTAACTGCATAGTACAACATTTTAAAACTAAACATGCATGTCCATTGGTATTTTTAATTCTAAGCACACATGCTCATTGGTTGATGGTGCAGTATTATTTTAGTGGTGGATGTACATTTGAAATGCGAAAATCACCTTTACGGGTGCTTCTCTGTAGACCGATGTCACATACAATCATGATCTTTGCTGTAAACAATAAGTCCATTGGAAACAAGCAATGACTCTCCTGAACAAAACAAGCCACCATATATCCTGGAAAGTGGCCAGAACCCCGCCGGATCCCATTACAGTGAATGGGGTGCACAGTGGTATCTGGCTATACCAGATTTAGTGAACTTTGGCGATCTGTTCCTCAGCTGGTATAGACTGCCAGAGTTCAATGTGCACATGTGAACCCAGCCTTATCATTCACTTATAACAATCATCCTAAATATCATGGCATTGAAAGATTGTATATATAATTGAGGAGCCCAAGAAGTCTTTATAACCCTTTTTGTGGATTTCTGCTCTGTATACTATTCATTTTGTTATATTTTATTTCATATACTATATATACTGTATCAACAAAGTGATAAGAAACACTGAAAAAGTACAAATCTAAAAGGGCATCTAAGGTCTGTAATATATGTCAGGAAATTCTGAGGGATGCCTCAGAGACAGGCTTGAGCAATGTCATTACCAAGAAGCATGTAATGATAACAATTTGGTACACTGATCCCGTATATCACCAGAATCCCTTAGGCAGATGGCTCCAGACAAATATGACTGTTCAGGTTGTATCCAGGTGGCAAGACAAGGAATAAAATCTCATTGCAGAAAAGCAGCAGGAGGGTGCTTGCGTTCAGAGCACAAATCAGACAGGTAATATATCAGAAGTTTGTGTGATGTGATCTGACATCAATACAAAAGAAAGAAGCACGAAGCAAAAGAAATCAGTGAGTAAGACTGAATGTGCAATATGTCATAACTTAATTTTACTTTCAATTAGCTACACCAGCTACACATCTGTAATTAAATCCCTCCGCTGTGTAATTAAGTATTATAATTATTAAACCCATATTTTACAAGAACATTAATCCTATCCACAATAGTTCTGTAATTATTGTAGTATGAAAGCATTTGTATATTCATATACATTGAACATCTCCCATCTTTCCAAAGAACAATGATCTAGCTAACGAATCAAGAAGTTCAAAGCAAAACCTTCTCCCTTTGTAATTATGTGGCCTGGTTATAACATATAACCTCTCTAGCTTTGTCAAATCCCATTAAATGTACGTCTTGACTCTTAAACAGTCTAAAAGCAAATGTGAACCCCTTAGGGTACTTTCACACTTGCGGCTTGGCTATCCGGCAGGCTGTTCACCTGCCAGAACCACCATGCCGCAAGTACCCGTGTGCTGCCGTGCTGATGTTCCGTTCCTATTGACTATAATGGGGGTGGAGGTGGAGATACGGCGCAGCACAGCAGTGCACGGACAAAGATCGCCGGACTAAAAGTACTGCAGGTCCGACTTTTTAGTCCGGCGATCACTGCCGTGCTGCGCCATAGCTCTGCTCCCTGAGTCAATGAGGACGGAGCGACAGCACACGGGTACTTGCGGTATGGCGGATCCGACGGGCTATTTACCCGTTGGAACTGTCTGCCGGATAGCCATGCCGCAAGTGTGAAAGTACCCTTAGTTAAACAAATTTTTTTTAAATGTTGTCTCTCCATGTTTAAGCAGCCATAGCTTTTTTATATTTTCATTGATATGGCTGTATGAGGCCTAGTTATATGTGGTAGAAATAGCATTTTTGTGCAGTTTGAGAGTACATATACCATATTTTTCAGACTATTAGACGCACATTTTCTTCTGGAAACTATACTGCCATCTTCTGGTGCATCTCATAGTCTGAATGTCGGCATTAGAGACAAGAGACTTTGAGCTCCGTCAGTAACTGACATGACCAAGGGACAGTCTAGCTACACTGTGCCACTAACCATTAATTTTTCCCCAACCTCGCCACCCCTAAATAAAGATATACTCAAATTCTGGTGAAAATGGCCACAGTAGCCCTTTAATAATCCAATCAATAAATACCAAGTTTGACGTAGCAATAAATAACATAACATTCCGTTAAATAACATTTCTCATATATTCTCAAACCCACATGTGCAAGGAAAATCTTGGTAGGAGTCCCTAAACAGGCATCCTAATCCCACCATTTCCTATTCACAAAACCAATAGAAATTTTGCCGTCTCCTACTTTACTCTCGGCCGAGTTTTACATGCCAAATCTACAACTTAGGGGAAGTAAACACCCTAAATTTTTATTTTATCCAATGTTTCCAACAACTTGTCTCCTGAGACCCCTGCCACTCTCATCACTGAAATCTAAGGTAGGAAACGACAACACGTAAATGAGCATCATATTAATAGGGCGGGTGGGTGTTCAAAATCTTTCTATATTCCCCACTACACGTGAAAGGTGTCCCACCTCATAACATACCCCTCCTTTTATACACCAATAACTCCGCCCCGCCCCACCCCACGTATACCAATTTCCTTTATTAAAGGGGTTGTCCGGGCTTTTACTATTGATGAGCTATCCTCAGGATAGGTCATCATTATCAGATCAGCGGGGGTCCGACACCCGGCACTCCCACTGATCAGCTGTATGAGGAGACGGCGCGTGCAGTGCACACCTGTCATCTCTCTTCTCTCTTTCTAACTTCTGCTGCAGTCTATGGTCTTCGCCATAGACATCAGCAGTGAACAGGAAAAGAGGCAGGAGCTGATCCAGGTGTCGGACCTCCGCCGATCTGATATTGATGACCTATCCTAAGAATAGCTCATCAATAGTAAAAGCCCGGAAAACTCCTTTAACCCTTTACTCTCCTTTACTGCTGCTCATCCTTCCCTTGTCATGTGCCCCATCATATTCCCTTTCAGTGCACTCCAGGGGCTTACTGATCCTGGCAGTGCAATTATGTGTTTTCTGCTCACTGAATTGCCACATCTTATACACATTTTTCTGTAAAATGTAACTGTTCAGTGTGCAAATAGCACACATTGGTACATGCAGCGTCCTGTTCCAGAGTCACAGTACATGGCAAAATGCAAAATAAAGGATTAAAAAAGTATTTGTTTAAATGTGTATCTTGCCTGTTTTTGCATAAGGTATTACTAGGCCATATTTACAGTCACCACTAGATAGGGCTGGTGCCACTTTCTATGTATAGAGAGAGGAGGAAAGTACATTCTAGTCAATTCAAGAGAGTCTAGTCTAGTGAGTCTGAGTCTAACTAGAAAACAGTACGGATGTGTCACAAACTTACCTGTCCAGGCTCCATTGGTGAGATCTTCAGCTTTGGGGTGACTGCACTGCTACTTAGCAGAGTAGGAAATGTCGACCGATTGCGGACTTGATACTTAGAGCTTGCACTGCAAGTAGGCAGGGAAAGCAGGCTGGGTTCTAGTTAGGGCTCACTGCCTGTGTCCATCCCTACCTACTGACATTACAGGATGCAAAGATGTAAAGCTGACACATCTCTGCCATTCCCTGGACCAAGGTACCAGCCAAAGAGAGGCCAGAATAACTACAAAAGCAGGCCAGATGTAAAGAAGGAGGTATAGAGGAAGTCCAGTAAAGATAACTTGTCTGAAAAAGACTTATTGGGTCTATGGCACATGAGACAAGAAGGTGCCTCTGGTGCCTGAATATGCATTTAAGCAGACTGATCACCAGCAAAAGAATCTCCACATCCCAATGTATATTTTGTGGACGTGTACTGTAAGTACAGCAACTTGTTCAAAATGGTGCTGAAGAGTTTGCCTGCAGTGAGCGGTCAGCCCTCTGATTGCATTGTATTATCTAAAATATACACCCCACGTTTGGACACTTATGTTAAGAGTTAGCTAGAGAAGTACAGAGTAAGAAGGTCTACTCTGAAGAGTCACTTTGGCCTATCAACTACCTGTGCAGCCGTGAAACCTGTAACAGTTGTGGAATGTGCATTCTGTGTACCAACTGCCAGTCCATTGCATCTAAAGTATTGTCCTAATCTGTTTGCATTTGAATTCTTCAGTAAAGAACTGCCTCATCATTGCTTCCTTGAATACTACACTGCAAAGTGTTGGCATCACAACTAGAGATGAGCGATTCGAAGCTGACAAAGTGGAATTCAATCCTAATTTCAGGAATTATTCGATTCACACTGAATCCGAATTTCCTGATGCTTTGTGGTAACATAATGCTTTTTTTCCTAAAATGGCTGCTGCACGTGTGAGGACATGGAGCAAGGAACTCTAGGAACGCAGGATCACCCATAATGCCATGCATGCACCCAATCAGCAGCCAGCCAGCCCTGTGATGTCACAGCTCTAGAAATAGCCTAAGCTTGGATTTTGCCATTTTCCAGTGTACTTAGTGCAGGGAGAGATGTCAGCAGGCGCTAAGGACAGTGCTAGAAAAACTTCATTGTGCTCAAAAAAACGACTTACTAGTTCAGGGAAAGATTATTCTAGGTGTAGGGAAAGGATAGGGAGGAATCATTCCACAGCATTTATGTTGAACAGGGTTCAGTAGGGAAGGTTACAGCCTGGGTAATAGGAGCAATTCTATTAAACCTTGCTGCACTGACTGGGGAACCAAATTGCCGTTATACAGCTTTGTAATTCCAGCAAACCGTTCTTGTTATTGGGGTGCAAGTGCTGTTTGATACAGCCATTAACAGGGTTTATTACAAGGAAATATTTCTATGTCTATATTTCTATATTTCTTTGCCTTTGTGCAGTGCAGTTATATGCTCTAAAGCATTTTTTGGTTTGCATTAGTGGGGAAAAAAGGGGGGCTTATTAGCCGTTGTGTGGTGAAGTGTAAAACTTACTGCCTTTTTTGTCATGTATTAGTGGCAAAAAGAAAAATATATTTGCCGTTCAGCGGTGCAGTTATATGTTCTAAAGCCCTTTTTGTCGTGTATTAGTGGCAAAAGTAAAATATATTTGCCGTTCAGCGGTGCAGTTATATGTTCTAAAGCCCTTTTTGTCGTGTATTAGTGGCAAAAGTAAAATATATTTGCCGTACAGCGGTGCAGTTATATGTTCTAAAGACCTTTTTGTTGTGTATTAAGTGGCAAAAGTAAAATCCTGCTCCTTCCACCAACATAAGTAATACATCGTAATGTAACAGTATCATACTGTCAGGATGAGATCATGCTGGTGTCATACGGAAGATCTCTTAATAAAATAAATAAAATATGGTTATTTTAGGTGGTAGAATCGCATGGTGTGAATTGCACCAAGAATATAAAGAGGTAATAGAGCCTAGTGTGTTTAAAACAACTAGCGGACAAGATGCTAACAAGACACAGCTGATGGGCTATTTTTTCAATGTATAATATGGGAACACTGTGGTAAACCAGTGTTCAATATCAAATAATGCATTTAGTATTTTTTTTTATTTCCTCTTATTTGTTATTTTATTTTTATTTTTATGTTTGTTTCGTATATTTTCTTTGGGACAAATTATATATTTGAGCGGAGACGGTTAAACAAGAAATAATAAACCTTTATTAAAGTATTTTGTAAAATCTCAAAGCGCTGGGAAAACCCTAATTATCAAACAGTCAGGCAAGAGGGACTGAATTGCCCCAGTGGAGGATACACTTATGGATGTGTGTGTTCCCTTCGATGGAAACTAAGCTTCACTAGGGGTAGTCCCTCACAAGGTAGTATGGCACACTTTACAACCTCAGGGCTCTGGATTGGTCCCGTGGTAGGTGCCATACACTAATACGTTTAGAGGTATAACCCTATCTGTCACTTAAATGTTATAGTGCAAGACAGTAAGGTGTGCCTCAATAAAATCTCTTGGGCAAGGGTACCACTCACTATTGATAAGTATATTGCAGCTTCAGGTACTCTTTTCGCTCAAGTAAAAAAGAAGGTAGTGGGGTGAGTGGGTAGCCGCTGCCCTTTAATCACATGCCGCTACCCCTAATCAATACTCTCACCCTGCCTCCCAGTCACACTGCCACAAGAGGGGAACTACAGTCCTGGTATCGCTCAACGCGTTTCTATGTCCTATTTAGTGGACATGTCATCAGGAGCTACAGGGCAGTATCGGACCATTCTCTGTTTCAACATTCATAGGGGAATATCAGGCAGCCGATCCTTTCAAGTATATATATACTATATATGGGAGCAGATCCATTGGTCCAGAAGTTATGGGGCATAAATAGCTAACCCCAAGACACATCAAACAGAGTAGGGGGCTTCAGAATGCAGGGGACAGGAGAATGTGGACCACTCTTTTCCTGCCGAATCCCCTCAGTATGTTAGATAATATGGGACCACCAAAGTGGACCAATGGCAGAAGGCTATACCATACATGATGTTATATTGACTTATATAGCAGGCAATAAGTCAGTAACCATGAATAGAATGTATGGCAATGTAGTAGTCATCCTGGATTAGACACATTCTTTACATAGATCAGTGACAATAGGAGACCCCCATTGTGGACAAGGTTGTGGATAAATGGCGGAAGGCTGTGTTACACAAGGCTGTGTTACACAAAATACATTATTCAATTCCCTAGCTGGCAGAAAAGCCAGTGATCATATTGAATAATATATCTGTCATTGGGCCATCCTACACAAAGACCATCCTTGGACATAGGGGTAGCTGCTTCAGAAGAAGCACAGGGCTATTATTCCATAGGGCAAGGTTGTGGTTAGGTACCGGAGGGCTATATTAGACCACATAAAATTCTGTAGCTGGCACTAAGCCAGTAATTATGTTAAATTATATATCTCTGGTCAGCCATTCCACACTGGGACCATCCTTAGACATAGAAATAGCTGTTTCAGAAAAAGCACAGGGATCTTAATCAATAAAGCATGCAAAGCTGCTGTGTTCATTCAGGCCCTTTGGGGTTTCTGTTTCCATGCGAAATATCTATTCAAGCTCTTTCCTCAGCAGTTTTTTATCCAGGTCTCCACCTCCTGGTGAGTATCTGATTTTTTTCAATGCCCTGGAATTTCATTAAATTAGTATTTCCACAATACTGGTCATTTATATGTCTCACGACAGTAGTGTCTTTCTTGTTGCTCACATCGCTGAGATGTTCCCCGATTCTTCTCCTAAATTCCCGGATCGTTTTCCATATGTACTGCATGCCGCACTCACATGTTATCAAGTAGACTACAGCTGTTGTCTTACAATTGATGAATGAAGTGATCATGTAGTCCTTACCAGTAGCAGTAGTGGAAAACATATTCCCTCTTTTAATAGAACCGCACGCAACACATCCACTGCATTTAAATGTACCTCAGGGTTTTGTAGGTAGCCATGTTCGTGCCTCCGGAGGCGAGAGGAAGCTATGGACGAGTCTATCTCTTATGTTCCTACCCCTCCGATATGTAATGGAGGGGGTCTCTCCAACCATAGGTGCAATATCCGGGTCTGTCCTTAGGATACACCAATACCGTCCATTGATTTTTCTAACTTCCTCATGCCCTGCATCAAAGGTATGAATAATACTCGTAACATCTGTCTCCATTCTTTTTTCCTTTGGGACCAATAGATTGTCGCGAGCAATGTGCATGATTATAAGTCTTTTTAAGAACTGAATCTGGATACCCCATGTCTTAAATCTCTCTCTTAGATTGTCGGCGGCCTGTTTAAAATCTCCAGATTCAGAACTATTTCCCTGCTCTGAGATATTGTCCCTTGGGAATACCCCTGAGTAACGGTAGTGGGTGGCAGCTGTCCCATCGCAACAAGCTGTTAGTTGCAGTCGACTTGCGATAAATGTTGGTCGTGAGATGTCCACTGGGTTGTCTCATAATAGTCAAATCTAAAAATGTAATGCACCATGGAGGTAAATGTTAGTGATGAGCGGCAGGTGCCATATTCGATTTCGACGAAATTCGCGAATATTCGAATGAATATTCGTTTCATATTCGTCGAAATCGAATATTCGTCATTTTTTCTAGTTATCGCGATTAACATGCAATTTAAATAATCGCATATTGCGATTTGTACTTAAGGCTACTTTCCTATTGGTTTCATATCTAGAATTAGCGAGGATGACGAATATGATGAATGTATTCGTCTATTCCTCAAAACGAAGATAACGAAGTATTCTACATCTTCGTTTTAGCTACCTATTCGTCAACTTCGCTAATTCTAGCAATCAAATAGGAAGGTTGACTATAGAGAGTGAGACAGCTGTGTTAAATTCGCTATGCGATTTTTTTATTTTTTTTAATAAATAGAATACTTATAATAATTTTATCAAGTAATATAATTATTGTATTAAAAAAAAAAAAATCGCATAGCGAATTTAACTACAACTGTCTGGTAAGTCAACCTTCCTATTTGATTGCTAGAATTAGCGAATAGCGAAGTTGACGATGACGAGACGAATAGGTAGCTAAAACGAAGATGTAGAATACTTCGTTATCTTCGTTTTGAGGAATATGACGAATACATTCATCATATTCGCTATTCGCTAATTCTACCAAGCCAACCATAACTTCTGTGCTCATGGAGCGTCCCCATCACCATGGGAACGTCTCCATATACTAAAATGTACTGTCGGATTTGAGGAATTACGTTGAAATCGCAATGCGATTAATTCAAGTTATATTAATCGCATTGCGATTTCAACTTAGAGCTGGGTTTATAATGGGTCAGCTTGCTAGAATTAACGAAGTTAACGAATATGGAATATAGCAGCAGTGCTAAGTTGAAATCGCAATGCGATTAATTTAACTTAAAGTATTCGCATTGCGATTTCAACTTAGCACTGCTAGTGCATAGCATTAGCTATACTCCATATTCGTTAATTCTAGCCTATGTAAGATAGCAGTGCTAAGTTGTAATCGCAATGCGATTAATTTAACTTAAAGTATTCGCATTGCGATTTCAACTTAGCACTGCTAGTGCATAGCTATTAGCTATACTCCATATTCGTTAATTCTAGCCTATGTAAGATAGCAGTGCTAAGTTGTAATCGCAATGCGATTAATATAACTTGAATTAATCGCATTGCGATTTCAACGTAATTCCTCAAATCCGACAGTACATTTTAGTATATGGAGATTCTCCCATGGATGGGGACGCTCCACATGAGCACGGAAGTCGGCAGAAGCGGCAACGGGCACTGACTAGAGCAGCCAGGAAGCCAGGAATCCTCAGGACAGGTAAGAACTACTTTTGGGAAGTAGGAAAGAAAAAAATATAACTAAAAAAAAAACGAATATTCGAAATAGCAAATTTATAGCGCTATATTCGAAATATTCGCGAATTAGCAAAGTGCCGATATTCGCTAAAAAAATTCGCTTTTCGAATATTCGCACTCAACACTAGTAAATGTCAGTCCAAACTCATTGATGTTAAGCTGCCTGACAAATTCCTCAAATACAGTCGCCTCCCCTTTCCATACTATCAGTATGTCATCGATGAATCGTAGCCATAACTGGATGCATTGTTCAAGGTGTTCCCCAAACACACATTCCTTCTCCCACCAGCCCAGGTACAAATTAGCGAATGTCGGGGCACGTGGGCTACCAATGGCAATGGTAAGGACTACATGATCACTTCATTCATCAATTGTAAGACAACAGCTGTAGTCTACTTGATGACATGTGAGTGCGGCATGCAGTACATAGGGAAAACGATCCGGGAATTTAGGAGAAGAATCGGGGAACATCTCAGCGATGTGAGCAACAAGAAAGACACTACTGTCGTGAGACATATAAATGACCAGTATTGTGGAAATACTAATTTAATGAAATTCCAGGGCATTGAAAAAAATCAGATACTCACCTAGAGGTGGAGACCTGGACAAAAAACTGCTGAGGAAAGAGCTTGAATGGATATTTCGCATGGAAACAGAAACCCCAAAGGGCCTGAATGAACGCAGCAGCTTTGCATGCTTTATTGATTAAGATCCCTGTGCTTTTTCTGAAACAGCTATTTCTATGTCTAAGGATGGTCCCAGTGTGGAATGGCTGACCAGAGATATATAATTTAACATAATTACTGGTTTAGTGCCAGCTACAGAATTTTATGTGGTCTAATATAGCCCTCCGGTACCTAACCACAACCTTGCCCTATGGAATAATAGCCCTGTGCTTCTTCTGAAGCAGCTACCCCTATGTCCAAGGATGGCCAGCTATGGAATTGAATAATGTATTTTGTGTAACACAGCCTTGTGTAACACAGCCTTCCGCCATTTACCCACAACCTTGTCCACAATGGGGGTCTCCTATTGTCACTGATCTATGTAAAGAATTTGTCCAATCCAGGATGACTACTACATTGCCATACATTCTATTCATGGTTACTGACTTATTACCTGCTATATAAGTCAATATAACATCATGTATAGTATAGTCTTCTGCCATTGGTCCACTTTGGTGGTCCCATATTATCTTACATACTGTGGGGATTCGGCAGGAAAAGAGTGGTCCACATTCTCCTGTCCCCTGCATTCTGAAGCCCCCTACTCTGTTTGATGTGTCTTGGGGTTAGTGATTTATGCCCCATAACTTCTGCACCAATGGATCTGCTCCCATATATAGTATATATACTGTATATACTTGAAAGGATCGGCCGCCTGATATCCCCCTATGAATGTTGAAACAGAGATCTGGACATAACAGACATGCATCGGCAGCGGAGATCTGGGCAGCGCTGCCCTCCGGACAGGCCCCCCTCTCTCCCATTTGGCTGCGAGATACAGCACCCCATCTCTCTTCTCCGGCGCGTCCTTATTTATAGAGCGATGGTTGGCAGCGCACGTATGGCCACACTAGCACCGCTGCTGCTGCCAGCACACGTGCAGCGTCCTCTGCCGGCCATCGACTCTGCAGTCAGGGGAATGGTCCGATACTACCCTGTAGCTCCTGATGACATGTCCACTAAATAGGACATAGAAATGCGTTGAGCGATACCAGGACTGTAGTTCCCCTCTTGTGGTGGTGTGACTGGGAGGCAGGGTGAGAGTATTGATTAGGGGTAGCGGCATGTGATTAAAGGGCAGCGGCTACCCACTCACCCCACTACCTTCTTTTTTACTTGGGCGAAAAGAGTACCTCAAGCTGCAATATACTCATCAATAGTGAGTGGTACCCTTGCCCAAGAGTGTTTATTAAGGCACACCTTACTGTCTTGCACTATAACATTCAAGTGACAGATAGGGTTATACCTCTAAACTTCTTAGTGTATGGCACCTACTAGAGGACCAATCCAGAGCCCTGAGGTTGTAAAGTGTGCCATACTACCTTGTGAGGGACTACCCCTAGTGAAGCTTAGTTTCCATTGAAGGGAACACACATATCCATAAGTAAGACCCCTAAAAAATTAACACTAATCCACGCCAAACATTATACAAAAATACATTTTATTATGTTATTCCATACACATAACAGTACATACAAGTTACAATAAATCAGTAGTCACAATAGATAAAAATGTCTGGTAAAAAGTGAAAATGGACAAAAAACACACACAACACTGAGCGTCCCCGGGCTCTGGGTCCACAAGTATAATCCTCAATGTAATATGTATCCTTGGCTGCCCATTTATCGTCGTAAAGTGCTAGTGCTCAACCATGCATAAATTACATCTGGGCAATCAAGTACATACATATAAAGTAATATAAACTAATCCATACACAATATACTGACCAGCAGAGTACTGGTCCACAATAGGCAAGACACCCAACAGCTGTTTCGCTCCCTTGATTCCTCCTGGGGCGCCCCAGGAGGAAGCCCCAGGATTTTTGTATAATGTTTGGCGTGGATTAGTGTTAATTTTTTAGGGGTCTTACAGTATGCATCCACGCTGCATGTATATTGCTGTATTGGTAGTTTGGTGTGCAACATATCCATAAGTGTATCCTCCACTGGGGCAATTCAGTCCCTCTTGCCTAACTGTTTGATAATTAGGGTTTTCCCAGCACTTTGAGGTTTTACTAAATACTTTAATAAAGGTTTATTATTTTTTGTTTAACTGTCCGCTCAGGCAGTACGTGACATAACAAATTGGTACGGTCTAAGACACTTTTCTCAGTCAGAAGCAAATTATATATTTGACACAATAGTCTACCATGTGCTCCTATGTATGGCTCTATAGTCATGGAAATAGTCAGAATTAAATTCTACCTATGATTTGCAAACACTTGAATTGCAAACTGCGATCTCGGTATGCCATGACTATTCTGTGTGTGTATATATATATATATATATATATATATCCAGAAAATCACATGGCAGCACTCCTAGCTTCAAGTAGTTCAGGTGCCAGCGTTATCCCCTTGGTCCTGGGGTCCAAACACAATCCAAATAAAGTGTATCAAGCAGCCGGAAGAAGCGGTCATACCGCGAAACGGACGCAGCTTTTTATTTATACTCCACGTGAGTCCACCCCTGTAATGCACCCTACAATAAAGATGTGAACACGGATGGTGAGTGCGGCTGTTCTATCTACCTTGCAACCAACTGAAATTCTATTTAACCTTGCACCCCGTTTCCCGGAGGGTCGGAAGAGGCCAGGACTGGGTTCCCCTATAACTCCAGGTGGGATAACAGGGTCCTCAGTACCTTTTGCTATATCCAAATAAATATAAAGCAGCACTCTTTGGATAAAAAGTGAAAAAAAAAAGTGAGAGCACAAGGTAACTGAAGCTTATGGATTCCTGTGATCTGCGTTTTTTTTTCTTACATGTGTGAATCGTGATTGATTAAGCCATGGATGTTCTAACTACGATTGCACTTTACATGAAGCACTAAAAAATTCAAGATAAACACGGATATGTGATCCACTTTACCTGAGAGCGTTAGAAGGCTGCTACACCATGAATTGTCACATGAGAATGAATTGTTTTTCTATTGAGTTTTTATATGCACCAGTGTGTAACTAAAGGAAATTAGCACTGATTACTTCCTGCAATGTCTCTATATATGCACAGTAGAAAAATAAACGTTGTGGCACTCGGGATGTTTTCTCCACGACTGGAAGTAGGGTTCCCACCCCAAAGTGATATCATAATTCAAAAAACTCCAGTGCAAGTTGCGGTTTTGATGTTTTATTTCGGTTTTAAAGAGCAGCTTAAGTGTACAGTAGACGTACAGTGTAACGTTTCGGCCAATACTAGGCCTTCATCAGACTGTAAACAGAGGAATACATAGTACAGATAGTTAGTCACCATGTTATGGATATATAAGCACTATATTGTAAGATATACAAATAATCTTTTGACTAAGACGCAATTGTGTCAAAACAATGTGATTGCCAATCACGAGTGGGCTTGCAGAAAGTAACATAGAATAACAAAACTCAAGGCACTAGTGATTGCAACCAGATCGTGTTTCAAAGTCCAAGTATATAACAATCCAATATAATTGAGACATGATTATAACAGAAACCAAATATAGAGAGTTTGTTATACAAATAACTCGTAAGCAGTATAAATTACCATCAGTAGTGGTATAGTAGTATAGTAGTATTAAGGAGAACCAATTAAGAGACAAGAATCGATGATCATGATAGGGTTACATTTGTAATATAATTTCATCAACATGGGTTCATAATTCTACATAAGGTAATAGTAGTACTTCATAATAATTATTCATAATCACTCATAATCATAAAAATACATGATTAGAAAATGGTATAAACCCAATAGTAGTGCTTCATAATAATTCATAATCACTCATAATCACAGAATTACATGATTCAACAATGCTATAAATTCATAATGTCAAAAGGAAGTTATCACCAATGTTGCCGGGTATGGGTCAATAATGAAGCAGCAGCCACCTGGTATAGTTGTACAGATATGGGGGATATCAAAGCTTATAAGTCCCAAGGAGTATGGTGAAGATATAAGGAAGGAGGCTGTATGTCATACCAGGGTGGAACATGGTCTCTGGTCTCGGTATTAAGGAAAATTAGTATGCCGCATATATCGCATATAGCTCACCTTTTGCTGCGCTGTAGTGGAGGATACAAGGACGGAAGGCAGGGATTCTGCAGGACAGTGCCTGCTCGGGATAAACGGAGGCCTTAATCTGCGTCCCTCTGCCGCCCGCCGTTTAAACCGGCGTGGCGGAAGTGACGTGTGCGATCCAGGTCTCGTTCTGGAGATCTGCGCATGCGCGGTGAGTCTAGATGCGGTCCAAGCCTCATTGTGAAATGTGACCTGGCTCTGTCAATTCCAAGCCTCGTTTTCATGATATATGATTTATGATTATCTTTATCTTGCTAAGTATAAGGCAGTATACAAAATAATACATTTGTATTAATGCTGCAATCTTGTATTTATATAATTATTACTCACCCAGGAAATGACAGGGAAATCAATGGTTTGATATTCTAGTTCTACTCACCACTTGCTAAAAAGTAATGCGGTCATACAAACTATATATTTTTTTCTCAATTTTCTTTCAATAAGGATACTATGATATTCTATGGCATCTATGAGGAAAATAAAGACATATAGAATAGATTATATAATGATTGAGGTACTGATATATGCAATGCATTTGGTATTATTATTCCTATTTATCATGAATGGTATATTGAGTATGTTGTTATAAGATGACCGTATTGTAAAATTCGGTTGTTCCTGGTGGTATTCTTTGTTATGTTGGATGGTGGGAGAATATGGGACCGGTTTTAGGTAAACGTCTGGATTTCATATTCCCTATTAAGACCTTTTGGTTCCAGGGTATCTAACGTGTGTATCCAAAAGGCCTCTCTTTTTAAGTAGTGCTGTACGGTCACCCCCTCTTCTTTGTGGGCCTACGTGGTCTATCACCTGGAAGTGAAGTTGTGAAATGTTATGTCTTGCAGAGTCAAAATGTGCAGGAACTGGTAACATAAGGTCCTTCCGTCTGATTTTAGACTTGTGCTGGCACACTCTATCACGTATATTTTGGGTAGTTTCACCTACATAAAGTTTGCCACAAGGACATTTCAGTATGTAGATGACGAATGAGGAATCACAAGTGTAAAAATGCCGTATTGGATAACTTTTGCCTGTGTGTGGGTGAAAAAATTGGGGACCTTTGAGAATATGAGAGCATTGAAGGCAATGTAGACAGGGGAAGGTACCACGTTTCGGTGTTTTTAGGAAAGTTTGCCTGATGTTGGGTTGTGAGGAGCCAATGTCAGCTTTAACAAGTGTGTCCCTTAAATTTTTGGGACGACGTGTGCAGGGTAGTATGGGGTTGTTAAATTCATCGATCTTCGGATATGTTTTTTGTAGGATTGACCAGTGGCTTTTAATGCTATTGATTATCTTCAAAATACTGGGGTGATACGTGTGGACGAATGGTATTCTAACAGCCATGTTGTTCTGTCGAGATGGTTTTGGTTTAAACATGTTATTGAGGACCTTTCTAGGGTAGCCTCAATCGCAGAATCGAGTTTCCATTTCCTTAAGTCTAGTTTCACAGAGGTCTTTGGATTTGACTATGCGGCGTATACGTTCTGCTTGTGAGCGTGGGAGAGATTTTTTTGTATTTGGTGAGTGAAAGCTTGAGAAGTGTAGTAAGTTATTCCTGTCTGTGGGTTTTCTATACAGATCAGTGTAAATAGAGCCGTCGGTTTGTTTAATGACTGTTGTGTCTAGGAAGTTTATTGTTGTGCTATGGTAGTGAATGGTAAACTGTAGTTCGGGGTAAATGGAATTGAGGTTAGTGATGAGCGGCAGGTGCCATATTCGATTTCGACGAAATTCGCGAATATTCGAATGAATATTCGTTTCATATTCGTCGAAATCGAATATTCGTCATTTTTTCTAGTTATCGCGATTAAAATGCGATTTAAATAATCGCATATTGCGATTTGTACTTAAGGCTACTTTCCTATTGGTTTCATATCTAGAATTAGCGAGGATGACGAATATGACGAATGTATTCGTCATATTCCTCAAAACGAAGATAACGAAGTATTCTACATCTTCGTTTTAGCAACCTATTCGTCAACTTCGCTAATTCTAGCAATCAAATAGGAAGGTTGACTAATGAGACAACTGTGTTAAATTCGCTATGCGATTTTTTTTTTTTAATAAATAGAATACTTATAATAATATTATCATATCAAGTAATATAATTATTGTATTAAAAAAAAAAAAATCGCATGAAATCTCTAACACAACTGTCTCTATAGTCAACCTTCCTATTTGATTGCTAGAATAGCAAGTTGACGAATAGGTTGCTAAAGCAGATGTAGAATACTCGTTATCTTCGTTTTGAGGAATATGACGAATACATTAGTCATATTCGTCAACCTCGCTAATTCTAACAATCAAATAGGAAGGTTGACTATAGAGACAGCTGTGTTAAATTCGCTATGCGATTTTTTTTTTTAATAAATAGAATACTTATAATAATATTATCATATCAAGTAATATAATTATTGTATTAAAAAAAAAAAATCGCATAGCGAATTCTACAACTCTCTGTAAGTCAACCTTCCTATTTGATGAATGATGATGATTGCTCGAATTAGCGAAGTTGACGAATAGGTAGCTAAAACGAAGATGTAGAATACTTCGTTATCTTCGTTTTGAGGAATATGACGAATACATTCGTCATATTCGTCATCCTCGCTAATTCTACCAAGCCAACCATAACTTCTGTGCTCATGGAGCGTCCCCATCACCATGGGAACGTCTCCATATACTAAAATGTACTGTCGGATTTGAGGAATTACGTTGAAATCGCAATGCGATTAATTCAAGTTATATTAATCGCATTGCGATTTCAACTTAGAGATGGGTTTATAATGGGTCAGCTTGCTAGAATTAACGAAGTTAACGAATATGGAATATAGCAGCAGTGCTAAGTTGAAATCGCAATGCGATTAATTTAACTTAAAGTATTCGCATTGCGATTTCAACTTAGCACTGCTAGTGCATAGCTATATATTCCATTATGGAATATATGGCTATGCACTAGCAGTGCTAAGTTGAAATCGCAATGCGAATACTTTAAGTTAAATTAATCGCATTGCGATTTCAACTTAGCACTGCTGCTATATTCCATATTAGTTAACTCGTTAATTCTAGCAAGCTGACCCATTATAAACCCATCTCTAAGTTGAAATCGCAATGCGATTAATATAACTTGAATTAATCGCATTGCGATTTCAACGTAATTCCTCAAATCCGACAGTACATTTTAGTATATAGAGATTTTCCCATGGAAGGGGACGCTCCATGAGCACGGAAGTCGGCAGAAGCGGCAACGGGCACTGACTGGAGCAGCCAGGAAGCCAGGAATCCTCATGACAGGTAAGAACTACTTTTGGGAAGTGGGAAAGAAAAAAATATAACTAAAAAAAAAAAAAAAAAAAAACGAATATTCGAAATAGCGAATTTATAGCGCTATATTCGAAATATTCGCGAATTAGCGAAGTGCCGATATTCGCTAAAAAAATTCGCTTTTCGAATATTCGCGCTCAACACTAATTGAGGTACGTGTGAAAATTCAAGAGGGAGTCCAATGAGCCACTCCATACGCAAAAAATATCATCTATATAGCGTCTCCAAATAACGGCATTCGTGAAGTTAGCGTTTGGGTATATATAGGTTTCCTCGAAGTCTGACATATAGCTATTTGCGTATGGAGGGGCTACATTGGACCCCATCGCGGTACCTTGTATTTGAAGGTAAAAGGTATCCTGGAAAAGAAAAAAATTATTGTACAGAACCAGTTCTAGTAGATCCAAATAGAATTGTACGATATCCTGATTGGTGATGTTGTGGTTGAGTAGTTTGCGGACTGCCATCATACCTTTATCATGTTGTATAGAAGTGTAGATTGAGGTGACATCCCATGTGACCAGGTAGGTATCAGTCGGTAGGGGAGATAGATTGTCCAATAATGCGAGGAAAGATGAGGTGTCTAGTAGGAATGACTTTGTTTGTTTGATCATGGGTGTGAGAACTTTTTCCAGAAATATGGACAAGGGAGAAAGGATGGACTCAGTTGAGGCTACTATCGGGCGTCCTGGTGGGTTGTGGAGATTTTTGTGTATCTTAGGTAGAACATATATTACAGGTGTGATAGGATTCTGTTTAATGAGATAAGTGGAGATGGAGTCATCAATTATGCCCCGGTCTCTGTAGTGTGTTATTACATTACGGATTTTTCGGCAATCCGATTAGTGGGATCTTTATTTAATCTGAGGTAGACTGTCTCATCATTTAATTGTCTGTTTATTTCAGCTATGTATTGGTGTTTATCCATGACTACCAATGCTCCTCCCTTGTCCGCTGGTTTTATAATAATTTCTTTATTTTTACATAAGAAGTGAGGGCTTGTCTTTCTGTGTTATTAAGATTATGTGAGAACTTATACTTCCCCATTTGGAGGTCCCTTATGAATTTATTTTTGTCTTTTTGTACCAGGAAATGAAGGTGTCTATGGCTGGTTGTGTTTTTGGGGGCATAAAATTGCTTTTGTTACGTAGATTCAAGTCGCTTAAATTTAATAAACTCTCGGTTGTAGATTTACTCGAGTAGGTAGGTTTGTCAGCAAATGCACCCTTAGGCGTATATTGCGTGAACAGTCTCTGTAGATCCAGGTCTAATTGAAACGTGTCCAATTGACCAGATGGACAGTATGATAATCCCCTTTCTAACAATGACAGTTCGGCAGGTCCTAGTGTGTATGATGCAATATTGATTACAAGTGATTGTACCTGTGATCTTGTGGTGATGTTAGATGTTCCACGGGTATTCATATTGGTGATGTTGCTCCTGTGGCCACTTCTTCCCCTTCCTCTATGGCGATTTTCTTCAGACTGTAGTTGTAGAGAGACGTCGCTATCTGAACTCGTATGGCCGGATCCTCTTGATGAGGAACGGCCAGCTGTATATCGACGGGAAGTGTCGGGCCATCTGTATACCCTGTTAAGCTTATAATCTTCGGTGTCACGAAGAAACTTCTGTCTTTTCGTGGATTCTAATTCCTTTCGTTGTTGATTTAATATAGAGGTGATCTTTTCTTTGAGTTGGTCGTACTCTTCTGGTTGTATAATCGCTTTTAGTTGTTCTTCTATGGTTTCTATTTCTTTCTTTGTCTTGTTGATCGCTGTGGTCAAGTATGTAAGTATCAATGTCATTAGATCGAATGAACATTTGTTAAGTATTTGTTCAAATTTTTCACAGAACTCTTTATCCTCCTTAAAGAAGGTCGGTTTTGTTCGGATCCGTAGACCCCGTGGAATACGCTTCACCCTTAGATACTCCGCAAGGGTTGCACTGTGCAGTTCACCAGGATATCGTACAATTCTATTTGGATCTACTAGAACTGGTTCTGTACAATAATTTTTTTCTTTTCCAGGATACCTTTTACCTTCAAATACAAGGTACCGCGATGGGGTCCAATGTAGCCCCTCCATACGCAAATAGCTATATGTCAGACTTCGAGGAAACCTATATATACCCGAACGCTAACTTCACGAATGCCGTTATTTGGAGACGCTATATAGATGATATTTTTTGCGTATGGAGTGGCTCATTGGACTCCCTCTTGAATTTTCACACGTACCTCAATTCCATTTACCCCGAACTACAGTTTACCATTCACTACCATAGCACAACAATAAACTTCCTAGACACAACAGTCATTAAACAAACCGACGGCTCTATTTACACTGATCTATATAGAAAACCCACGGACAGGAATAACTTACTACACTTCTCAAGCTTTCACTCCCCAAATACAAAAAATCTCTCCCACGCTCACAAGCAGAACGTATACGCCGCATAGTCAAATCCAAAGACCTCTGTGAAACTAGACTTAAGGAAATGGAAACTCGATTCTGCGATCGAGGCTACCCTAGAAAGGTCCTCAATAACATGTTTAAACCAAAACCATCTCGACAGAACAACATGGCTGTTAGAATACCATTCGTCCACACGTATCACCCCAGTATTTTGAAGATAATCAATAGCATTAAAAGCCACTGGTCAATCCTACAAAAACATATCCGAAGATCGATGAATTTAACAACCCCATACTACCCTGCACACGTCGTCCCAAAAATTTAAGGGACACACTTGTTAAAGCTGACATTGGCTCCTCACAACCCAACATCAGGCAAACTTTCCTAAAAACACCGAAACGTGGTACCTTCCCCTGTCTACATTGCCTTCAATGCTCTTATATTCTCAAAGGTCCCCAATTTTTTCACCCACACACAGGCAAAAGTTATCCAATACGGCATTTTTACACTTGTGATTCCTCATTCGTCATCTACATACTGAAATGTCCTTGTGGCAAACTTTATGTAGGTGAAACTACCCAAAATATACGTGATAGAGTGTGCCAGCACAAGTCTAAAATCAGACGGAAGGACCTTATGTTACCAGTTCCTGCACATTTTGACTCTGCAAGACATAACATTTCACAACTTCGCTTCCAGGTGATAGACCACGTAGGCCCACAAAGAAGAGGGGGTGACCGTACAGCACTACTTAAAAAAAGAGAGGCCTTTTGGATACACACGTTAGATACCCTGGAACCAAAAGGTCTTAATAGGGAATATGAAATCCAGACGTTTACCTAAAACCGGTCCCATATTCTCCCACCATCCAACATAACAAAGAATACCACCAGGAACAACCGAATTTTACAATACGGTCATCTTATAACAACATACTCAATATACCATTCATGATAAATAGGAATAATAATACCAAATGCATTGCATATATCAGTACCTCAATCATTATATAATCTATTCTATATGTCTTTATTTTCCTCATAGATGCCATAGAATATCATAGTATCCTTATTGAAAGAAAATTGAGAAAAAAATATATAGTTTGTATGACCGCATTACTTTTTAGCAAGTGGTGAGTAGAACTAGAATATCAAACCATTGATTTCCCTGTCATTTCCTGGGTGAGTAATAATTATATAAATACAAGATTGCAGCATTAATACAAATGTATTATTTTGTATACTGCCTTATACTTAGCAAGATAAAGATAATCATAAATCATATATCATGAAAACGAGACTTGGAATTGACAGAGCCAGGTCACATTTCACAATGAGGCTTGGACCGCATCTAGACTCACCGCGCATGCGCAGATCTCCAGAACGAGACCTGGATCGCACACGTCACTTCCGCCACGCCGGTTTAAACGGCGGGCGGCAGGGGACGCAGATTAAGGCCTCCGTTTATCCCGAGCAGGCACTGTCCTGCAGAATCCCTGCCTTCCGTCCTTGTATCCTCCACTACAGCGCAGCAAAAGGTGAGCTATATGCGATATATGCGGCATACTAATTTTCCTTAATACCGAGACCAGAGACCACGTTCCACCCTGGTATGACATACAGCCTCCTTCCTTATATCTTCACCATACTCCTTGGGACTTATAAGCTTTGATATCCCCCCATATCTGTACAACTATACCAGGTGGCTGCTGCTTCATTATTGACCCATACCCGGCAACATTGGTGATAACTTCCTTTTGACATTATGAATTTATAGCATTGTTGAATCATGTAATTCTGTGATTATGAGTGATTATGAATTATTATGAAGCACTACTATTGGGTTTATACCATTTTCTAATCATGTATTTTTATGATTATGAGTGATTATGAATAATTATTATGAAGTACTACTATTACCTTATGTAGAATTATGAACCCATGTTGATGAAATTATATTACAAATGTAACCCTATCATGATCATCGATTCTTGTCTCTTAATTGGTTCTCCTTAATACTACTATACTACTATACCACTACTGATGGTAATTTATACTGCTTACGAGTTATTTGTATAACAAACTCTCTATATTTGGTTTCTGTTATAATCATGTCTCAATTATATTGGATTGTTATATACTTGGACTTTGAAACACGATCTGGTTGCAATCACTAGTGCCTTGAGTTTTGTTATTCTATGTTACTTTCTGCAAGCCCACTCGTGATTGGCAATCACATTGTTTTGACACAATTGCGTCTTAGTCACAAGATTATTTGTATATCTTACAATATAGTGCTTATATATCCATAACATGGTGACTAACTATCTGTACTATGTATTCCTCTGTTTACAGTCTGATGAAGGCCTAGTATTGGCCGAAACGTTACACTGTACGTCTACTGTACACTTAAGCTGCTCTTTAAAACCGAAATAAAACATCAAAACCGCAACTTGCACTGGAGTTTTTTGAATTATCTATATATGCACAGTCACTTTATTGTATGTTTCACTTGGCTGGATAATAGCTCTGTGAGAAAGCTGAAACGTTGCCTGTATCAACATGTGTTGAATAAATATCAAAAAAAATTTTCACTTTTTTTATCCAAGGAGTGCTACGTTATATTTATTTGGATTAAATATATATACAGTTGTGTTCAAAATTATTCAACCCCCACTAAAATTGAGTGTTTTGGCCAGTTTGACATTGATTTTGATCATTTCAGTCATCTTGTTTACAATTAAATCAAATAGTCACTTGTAAGTCAGACAAATATAACATAACATTTATAATGAAATAACCACAAATGTCTTTTCTGTGCTCACATCATTATCAGTTTTATTCAACCCCCAAGTGACATTTAATCTTAGTACTTAGTACAACATCCTTTTCCAGTTATAACAGCTTTTAAACGTGAAGCATAGCTTGACACAAGTGTCTTGCAGCGATCTACGGGTATCTTCGCCCATTCTTCATGGGCAAAAGCCTCCAGTTCAGTCACATTCTTAGGCTTGTGTGCTGCAACTGCTTTCTTTAAAGGATAACTGTCACATTTAGACCCAAATTTCAATGTTCATATATGTAGTTACCAATAACATGATATTCCAGAATCAATAACTATTAGACTTACTCGCCCCATATTTCATAAGATCCAGCCCTTAGCAACCAGTCTGCACAAAACTGCAATTTCCTTATTCAGTTAAGATGGCTGCTGCTGCCCTCACCCTGAGGCTAATCCCGCCTGCCCTCACTACCCACAATGCATTGAGCTCCTCGTGCACTAGTTTCTGCACCTCAACCAATAGGTGCTCTCCACACTGAAACACGCCCCTCCTGCTATCACATACACAAGTGGTAGAACTGTGTGAACATTCTCTGTTGCGTGGACAAAGAAAACTAATGGTAAACTAGTCTTTATAATATAATAGCACTGCCTTACACTATATATATTCTGTCATGGGGCCACATCTGTGCTGTATCACTGCTGTGATAGGGAGACATACACGGGCGGCAGAATTACTGTCATGGGGCCACATCTGTGCTGTATCACTGCTGTGATAGGGGGACATACATGGGCGGCAGAATTACTGTCATGGGGCCACATCTGTGCTGTATCACTGCTGTGATAGGGGGACATACACGGGCTGCAGAATTACTGTCATGGGGCCACATCTGTGCTGTATCACTGCTGTGATAGGGGGACATACACGGGCTGCAGAATTACTGTCATGGGGCCACATCTGTGCTGTATCACTGCTGTGATAGGGGGACATACATGGGCGGCAGAATTACTGTCATGGGGACACATCGAGGGTTAACAGCCAAACAAAACTCTATATTTATTGCCCTGATTCTACGGTTTACAGGAACACCCCACATGTGGTCGTAAACTGATGTAAGGACAGGCGGCAAGGCACAGAAGGAAAGGAGCGCCATTTTTTGGAAGGCAGATTTTGCTGGACTGGTTTTTAGATGCCGTGTCCCATTTGAAGCCCCCTGATGCACCTTTACAGTAGAAACTCACAAAAATTTACCCCATTTTGGAAACTAGGGGATAAGGTGCCAGTTTTATTGGTACTATTTTGGGGTAAATATGATTTTTAATTGCTCTATATTACATTTTTTGTGAGGCAAGGTAACCAAAAAGGGCTGTTTTGGCACTGTTTTTATTTTTATTTTTACAAGATTCATCTGACAGGGTAGATCATGTGTTATTTTTATAGAACAGATCGTTACGGATGTGGCAATACCCAATATGTATACTTTTTCTTATTTATTTAAGTTTTACACAATAATAGCATTTTTAAACAAAAAAATGATGTTTTAGTGTCTCCATATTCTGAGAGCTATAGCTTTTTATTTTTTGACTGATTGTTTTAGATATGGTCTTCAATTTTGCAGGATGAGGTGTCGGTTTGATTGGTACTATATTGGGGGCATACGCCTTTTTGATCGCTTGGTGTTACAATTTTTGTGATGTAAGTTCACAAAATGGCTTTTTTGGCACTGTTTTTATTTTTATTTTTTCACGGTGTTCAGCTGAGGGGTTAGATGATGTGATATTTTTATAGAGCAGGCCCTCACGGACGCGGTGATACCCAATATGTATCCTTTTTTATTTATTTAGGTTTTACACAATCATTTTTAAACAAAAAAATCATGTTTTAGTGTCTCCATAGTCTGAGAGCCATCGTTTTTCAGTTTTTAAGCGATTGTCTTAGGTTGGGTATCATTTTTGCGGGATGAGGTGACGGTTAGATTGGTACTATTTTTGGGGTCATATGACTTTTGATCGCTTGCTATGACACTTTTTGTGATGTAAGGTGACAAAAAATGGCTTTTTGACAAAGTTTTTATTATTATTTTTTACAGTGTTCACTTGAGGGGTTAGGTTATGTGGTATTTTTATAGAGCAGGTCCTTACGGACGTGGCGATACATAATATGTCTACTTTTTAAAAAAAATTACATTTAACACGAAAAGCATTTTTAAAACAAAAGAAATCATGTTTTAGTCTCAGAGCCATAGTTTTTTAATTTTTAGGGCGATTGTTTTTGGTAGGGGCTCATTTTTGCAGGATGAGGTGACATTTTATTGGTACTATTTTGGGCGGCGTACGCCTTTTGATCGCTTTGTGTTCGAATTTTTGTCATAAGGTGACAAAAATGGCTTTTTTACATGGTTTTTATTTTTTATTTTTACGGTGTTCACCTAAGGGGTTAGGTCATGTGATATTTTTATAGAGCTGTTTTTACGGACGTGGCGATACCAATTATGTATATTTTTTTATTTTTTATGACAAACAGATTTGAAAAAAGACCATTTTTATTTTATTCTCATTTAAATTTTTATTTATTTATTTTTTAACTTTTTTTTTTTTTTTAACTTATCAAGACCCATCTGGATCCTGAAGATCCAGTGGGCCTGATCACTGTACAGTGCATTGCAATAGTCATCTATTGCAATGCACTGTATAGTCAGTGCTACATTTACACTAAGGCTGATGAGACCCTCAGGGTCTCATCAGCCTTAGATAACTTGGCAACCAGGACGCCTTTGTAAGGCGTCTGGTTGCCATGACAATGATCGCACCGCTGCTATCGCACCAGCAGCGGATCGCAGGGAGCTCTCTCCCTCTTAACCCCATGGATGCCGTGGGCGGCTGCTGACCGCGGCATCTATGGGGTTAAATGCCCCAGATCGGTGCCAGCACTGATCTGGGGCATAGCAGCAGAGTGTTAGCTGTGTGTTACAGCTAACACTCGCTGCAGATTACACACGGCAGCAGAGGAGGATTGGAGCAGAAGGGGGAGAGAGGGGAGCCACGTGGTGGAGGAGGAGGAGGAGGAGGAGGAGGGAGGAATGGGGGCAGCAGGGCATATGGCCGCACGGGGGGGGGGCTGCGATCTCCAGAGTGGAGCGATCGCAGCAGCAGCGCCATATAAGAGAGAGGGAGCTCCATCCCTCTTAACCCCATGGATGCCGCGGGCGGCTGCTGACCGCGGCATCTATGGGGTTAAACGCCCCAGATCGGTGTCAGCACCGATCTGGGGTGTAGCAGCAGAGTGTTAGCTGTAAGTCACAGCTAACACTCGCTGATGAATACAGCCGGCAGCAGGAGGAGCGGAGCAGAGGGGGGGGGGAACAACCAGGAGGAGGAACGGAGGGGGCAGCGGGTGACATATGGAGGCATATGGGGGCAATGATGGCTGCAAGTGGGGGGCAGTGGGGGCATTTATTTATAAAAAGGCACTGGGGGCACGGCAGCAGACTGGGGCACTAACGCGATTTCAGACTGCAGTCTCCAGAGTGGAGATCGCAGCCTGAAACCGGCATAATAGAGAGCTCTCACTTCCGGGAGCGCGCACGTACAAGTTACTGTGCGTCTCCCGTCCTCCAGGAGATAGACGGACCTCACATAGCAACCTGTTTTTAGGCTAGGGTGAAAATAGGCGCTGAGGGGGGCAAAATGAGAGTTTTATAGGGGTTCAGGGATAATAAAAAAAAAATGAAGATGGCCACTAATGTCATGAAGATGGTCTCTATTAAGATATTGAAAAAAAAATAATGTGACAGTTATCCTTTAAGTCCCACCAGAGGTTCTCAATCAGATTTAAGTCTGGTGACTGCGATGGCCACTTCAAAATGTTCCAGCCTTTAATCTGCAACCATGCTCTAGTGGACTTGGAGGTATGCTTGGGATCATTGTCCTGTTGAAAGGTCCAACGTCTCCCAAGCCTCAGGTTTGTGACAGACTGCATCACATTTTCATCCAATATCTCCTGGTACTGAAGAGAATTCATGGTACCTTGCACACGCTGAAGCTTCCCTGTACCTGTAGAAGCAAAACAGCCCCAAAGCATGATTGACCCCCCGCCATGCTTCACAGTAGGCAAGGTGTTCTTTTCTTCATAGGCCTTGTTCTTCCTCCTCCAAACATAGCATTGATCCATGGGCCCAAACAGTTCTAATTTTGTTTTATCAGTCCACAGAACACTATCCCAAAACTTTTGTGGTTTGTCCACATGACGTTTGGCATACTGCAGTCGACTCTTCTTATTCTTTGGAGACAGCAAGGGGGTGCGCCTGGGAGTTCTGGCATGGAGGCCTTCATTAAGCAGTGTGCGCCTTATTGTCTGAGCTGAAACTTCAGTACCCACATCTGACAAATCTTTTTTCAGTTCCTTAGCAGTCACACGGGGACTTTTCTCCACTTTGCGCTTCAGGTAGCACACAGCAGTCAAAGTCAGCATCTTCTTTCTGCCACGACCAGGTAGCGTTTCAACAGTGCCCTTTGCCTTGAATTTGCGAATGATGCTTCCTATGGTGTCTCTTGGTATGTTTAACATCTTTGCAATCTTCTTATAGCCATTGCCCTTCCTGTGAAGAGAAATCACCTCTTCTCTTGTCTTCCTGGACCATTCTCTTGACTTCACCATGTTTGTAAACACACCAGTAAATGTCTAGAAGGAGCTGAGTATCACAGTCATTTTACATCTGCCTAATTGGTGCTTATTATGCTTGATTGCTGCTCCTTGACATCCACAGGTGTTTTCTATACCTGATCGAAAACACTTGAATGAACCTCTGTTCTTAAGAGTGGTAGTCTTTAAGGGGTTGAATAATTGTGTCAATGAAGAAATCACAAGAAAAACATTTAATACTGTATTATAAAAACAATTGATGTCATTTTAGTTACATTTGGTTCTTTAAAAAGTCCTTGCAAGATTTCATTCTGAACACAATTACAAATGTACACTAAATTCCCTAAAACCTTTTACAGCGTTGGGGGTTGAATAATTTTGAACACAACTGTATATATATATATATATATATATATATATATATATATATATATATACAAATATATATATAGATATACCAAACATAGGAGATCTATTATAATTTAAACGGTTATATGAATAAACATATTGTAATACATTATAACCGATGGGGTGATATATATGCTAATAGACAAAGCTGTATACTATATTGCAACACCTAGTATGTATCAGTGTTTAATTTTGGTCATCATTAATATATTAATGTATCATATGAAATATAAAAACATTCCATATTATGTTTTAAATTTGATTATAATTAAGTTATTAACGCACTGTGAATGACACATTCATTTGAGCGATCCAGGCAACCCATAGAGTTGATCCAGGCCATGGATTTTATTTGACTCTGATCAACATGACTTAAAAAGATCCAATATGGAACCCTAGGTCTATATTCACTTTAAAATATACCACTGAGGAAGAAACAATTTCTGTTTCAAAACGCGTCTGATTTGTAAGATCTGATAGGAAGATAGTGAGGACGGCGATTTCCTTTTTTATGTACAAGTGGAGTATTTACAGATCCGCATACGGCGCTATAGCAGGATCAAGAGGTGTGCGCTTGTATTCCAGAGCGGCGGTGATTGTAGCTGCTGAGTTTGTTCTGAGCCAGCTGTGAGTAACACGACCTGAACAAGAAACACACAGCGAGGACACACCAAGTGGTGGAGAATCCCGCAGAGAGGATTGTAGTTTTGAGTAACCTGCAAAACCACCTGGTTTAGCATAAACAAATTACAAACTATTAAGTAACACAGCGCACATATACCATAGACTTTGCTTTCTTCAATCAGTTTTCTCCCTCCATAAACTAGTGACGCAAAATTGCCAGCTATTAAATTCCACATTGCTATTATCCATGTGAATGAACATACTAAAGCACGATTATATGCAACATCTGAATATCAACTTAAACGTGTGATCTTCATATGGTACTAACTGCAGCCCAATCAATGTGAACAACAACATATGGGCATTAACATCTGTTGTTTTACCGTCTAAAATGCAAAGTCTTAATATACCAGTTCGGCCATTTTTTTTATTTAGAATTTTGTTTTATGTGTGAGCTCCGCATATTATAGGCTTGGATCATTAAGTAATGTACTTTTAATATTTTAATGAATGGATTAATAAAATACAGGGGATGTGTTGAGAGCCAGTCTCATTAGTGAATTATTTGCAAAAGTAAAATATATTTGCTGTTCAGTGGTGCAGTTATATGTTCTAAAGCCCTTTTTATTGTGTATTAGTGGCAAAAGTAAAATATATAAAGCCATTTGTTGAACGTATAAGTGGAAAAGAGAAAAATATGTTTGCCGTTCAGCGGTGCAGGTACAGTATATGTTCTAAAACCATTTGTGGAGTGCATAAGTGGAAAAAAGAAAAATATATTTGCCGTTCAGCAGTGCAGTTATATATTCTAAAGCCTTTTGTGTCGTGTATAAGTGGAAAAAAATAAGGGCCTGTTTGCAGTTCAGCTGTGAAGTTATATGTTCTAAAGCCTTTTGTGGAGCGTATAAGTAGAAAAAAGAAAAATATATTTGCCGTTAAGCAGTGCAGTTTTCTAAAGCCCTTTTATTATTAGTGGCACAAAAAAAGTATTTGTCGTTGTGTGGTGAAGTGAGAAAATTACAGACTTTTTTGGGGTGTCTTAATTTCCTTTTTATTTATTTATTTGATCTAATAGTATGTCAGACAGAGAAGTGCTAGGCCCTGCATAGGGGAGTGGCAGAGGTCTAAATGTTTCTGGCGCAGGCACAGGTCACAGCAGAGTAAGGGGGCGTGGCAGCAGGAGTCGCAGCGAGAGACCTAAGCTCCCGGAGTCATCTAGCAGTCGTGACCAGCAACCCAGCGGTTCTTGAATGGTTGACTCGGTCATTTCTGTTTTGGATCCACTCCTGGTTTTTTTGGCATTAGCGATACTGATGGATTACTGACCAAATGCTGACCGAGTGAAGGCGGATGCTCAACAGACAGGATCCATTTTTTGGGGGGTTATTGTTCTGACGGATCAGAGGAAGGGCAAAATAATCTGTGACGTCAACTTAAGCTTACTGCTGACACCCTCTCCACTCTGTGGGGGCTCTACTTGTATAAGCGTTTAATAGAACAGGTTCTGTAGACATCTATGTGAAATCAGCTGATGACAATTTAAAAGAAGTGCGCTCTTTCACGCTATAGTAGCATCTTGGGCCTCTGCACGGTTCTTTATACCTGACGCTAGCATCGACCTGTAAGGTGGAGTTCACACTTGAGTTATTTGGTCAGTTTTGGCCC
The DNA here is from genome assembly GCA_033119425.1 of Bufotes viridis. Lineage (NCBI taxonomy): Eukaryota > Metazoa > Chordata > Amphibia > Anura > Bufonidae > Bufotes > Bufotes viridis. The sequence goes on along the minus strand of CM065594.1, from coordinate 187,292,711 downwards.
GTAACTGCCCAAAGAAGTGAAGTGTGTAGTGATTCTAAGAGCAACGACTGTCATCTGCGTGTCATACTGACTCACAGTATTGTTTCACTATCACAGCAGACTCATTATGCATGTTGCTGAAAGGCACAGTGTTCTACACCACTATACAGGCTCTCTGCAGCCAGGAAATAGGTGTTTTTTAATGCGATTCGCCACAAATTAATTCAAATCTAATCTTTTCAGAAAATTCGTTGAATCGAATTTGTGAGAAATTCGATCATCTCTAGTGATAACATTTCCAGAATAAGAACTTATACTTAAAGTAGGTTGCACTTCATGGCTGTCCTCATCTTTGTTCTTAACACATTAAACAATGGCAATCAATATTTTTCAATGGTCTTGCATGGCCTTTGTCTTGTCATAACACTATAACATATATACGGTAATTACCTTTTAGTTACTCATACACATTGCAGTGTAAAATAAAAACACATTTGTTTGAATGTCTTTTCATTTGTTGATATCATCTTCAACATAAACCTTTTTATATCTTGAGTGTAAACCTCTTAACAAGAAATATCAGTTTAATTATATACCCTTGAATATTAATAATAACAATAACACCATTACCAGTATTATTACTAGTGATGAGTGGCATAGGCAATATTCAAATTCGCGATATTTCGCAAATTTTTGTCCGAATATTCACTATAAATTTGCAACTTTGAGAATTCGTGATCTCCAGTCATTATTTACTTGATTGTTAAAATCGGCAATGTAATATATTTGCGATAAAAATTCGCGATTAAATATTTGCGATCAACACTAAGGGGTAGGCAACTTTCCTATTGGTTGCTAGGAATGTTGCTAAGTGCCAATATTCGTGATAAATTCTTGATAAATTCGTTATTAAAATAATTGCGATCAACACTATTCGTGAATACGAATAAATAGCACTATATTCTAAGTATTCGCAAATTCTCAAAGTGGCGATATTCGCGATAAAAATTCACAATTCTAATATTTGCGCTCAACACTAATTATTAAACATTTATTCAAGATGTGGACATGAAAAATATATATGCAGTTCCCTGTTGCTGTTATTTTTGGTAAAAGCATTTTATTACAAATAGAAAAATATATACACAGTTCACTTCTGCAATTATTTGGGGTTAAAAGCGTTTACTGATGTATTTCTGTACTACAAGAAAAATATATACTCAGTTCACTGTTGCCGTTATTTGCGGTTAAAGTGTTTAGTGGCATATTTCATTACAAAAAGAAAAATATATACGCAGTTCACTTCTGCAGTTATTTCGTGTTAAAAGCGTTTACTTACATATTTCTGTACTACAAGAAAAATATACACGCAGTTCACTGTTGCCGTTATTTGCGGAAAAAGTGTTTAGTGGCCTATTTCATTACAAAAAGAAAAATATATACGCAGTTCACTTCTGCAGCTATTTGTGCTGAGAGCATTTAGTGATGTATTTCTGTACTACAAAAAAAATTATATACGCAGTGGACTGTTGCTGTTATTTGTGGTAAAAGCGTTTAGTGGCCTATTTCATTACAAAAAGAAAAATATATACACAGTTCACTTCTGCAATTATCTGGGGTTAAAAGCGTTTACTGACTTATTTCTGTACTACAAGAAAATATATACGCAGTTCACTGTTGCTGTTATTTGCGGTAAAAGCGTTTAGTGGCCTATTTCATTGCAAAACGAAAAATATATACACAGTTCATTTCTGCAGCTATATGTGCTGAGAGTGATTAGTGACGTATATCTGTACTACAAGAAAAATATATACGCAGTTCACTGCTGCCGTTTTTTGCGGTAAAAGCGTTTACTGGCCTATTTCATTACAAAAAGAAACATCTATACGCAGTTTACTTCTGCAGTTATTTGGGGTTAAAAGTGTTTACTGGTGTCTTTCTGTACTACAATAAAAATATATACGCAGTTCACTGTTGCCATTATTTGCGGTAAAAGCGTTTAGTGGCATATTTCATTACAAAAAGAAAAATATATACGCAGTTCATTTCTGCAGTTATTTGGGGTTAAAAGCATTTACTGACGTATATCTGTACTACAAGAAAAATATATAGGCAATTCACTGTTGCCATTATTTGCGTTAAAAGTGTTTAGTGGCCTATTTCATTACAAAAAGAAAAATATATCCACAGTTCACTGTTGCCGTTATTTGTGGTGAAAGCGTTTAGTGGCCTATTTCAGTACAAAAAGAAAAATATATTTGTTGCTTTTAAGGGTATTTTAATTTGCTTTTAATTTATTTTGTTCAGCTAAAAGTATGTCTGACAGAGAAGTGCCGGGCCGTTCACAGGGGAGTGGCAGGGGCCTAAATGTTTCTGGCACAGGCAGGGGTCGCAGCAGAGTAAGGTGGCGTGGCAGCAGGAGTCGCAGCGAGAGGCCTGAGCTCCCGTTATCATCTAGCGGTCATATCTTGAACAGCAACCCAGCGGTTCTTGATTGGTTAACTCGGTCATTCACTTTATCACAAGTGACATTAGACACCCCCAGCCAACAGTGGGTTTGTTCGCCAGACACAACCGTTAGTTGGCATGGCCCGGGAGCAAGCCCTGTGCCCTCACCTGTCCTCAACCTGCCTCTGTCCTTTTCTGTTCCCTTACAGCGAGAAGTAGTATATGCTGTAGGCTCAGCTACACTTTTCAGCGAGGAAGAGCTACTAGAGGAAAGTCATTAGCTACAGCCCAGCTAAGATCTGGAGGAGACATTCGCCGCTTCCTCCACTAGGCGGGCAAGTAGTGATGAGGAGAGGGGCATGGGTGGTGGTGTTGCGAGCAGTCGGAGGAGGTGAACGTGCCCATATGTTGAATCTGTGGGCAGAAGGTGAAGCATGGCCATGGTGCCAATGATGGCACTAAGGCCCTGCTTCAACATATGCAGCGTCGCCATACAGTGGCCTAGGAGAATTGTGGCTCCTATGTGGTGGTCCTGCCTGCTGCAGCAACCACTGCTGTCACCCAGTGGCACGCACCGGGTTTCAGGCAGTCAAGTCTCCACCACCTCAGCTGAAGGGAGCTGTCTGTCATTCCCATCTTTTGCTGGTCCAGATGCTCCTACTCCTCCTCGTCAGTCATTCCATCAGCAATCGATCACTGTAGAGATTGCCAGAAGACAGAACTATGCGTGTACGCATCCAACGGCGCAGAAGCTGAAGGGGCTCCTGGCCAAGTTGCTGGTGCTGCAGTCCCTCCCTTTCCAAGTGGTGGACTGATGGCTTGTGCCGAACCGAGGTGGAGAAGTCTCAAGCCGTCATTTCTTGTAAAAAATGGCAGTACCAGCCCTGCACAAATATGTAGAACAGAAAGTGGGCCAGTGCTTGAACCTGTCGGTGTCTGCAAAAGTGCACGGCAGCGCCAACGTGTGGAGCTATAACTACGGTCAGGGACAGTATATGTCCTTTACGACCCACTGGGCTAATGTGGTTCCTGGAGAGCCACACCAGCAACTTGGCCAGGTCACGCCACTTCGGTATCCACGTTCTCACGCTGTTGGTCCACCGGAAATGTCTCTGCCTCCTCATCCTCTACTATGTCCTCAGCCTCCACTGCAGGGAAAGGTCACAGTGCCCCTCCAGCATACCACATGTGCAGGGCACGGTGGTGTCACGCTGTTTTGCACCTGGTTTCCCTGGGCGATTAGAGTCACACAGGGGAGGAACTGCTCAGTGTGATTTATCAAGAACTCGAATTCTGGCTTTCTCCACGACAACTGAAAATCGGAACCATGGTGAACGACAACGGGAAGAACCATGGTTCCGATTTTCCGATTGTCGGCGCTGTGTCAAGGAAGGCTGATCCATGCGCCCTGCATGGCACATGTGTTCAATCTGGTTGTCAAGTGGTTCCTGAAGTCTTCCACCCATCTGCAAAACATCCTAAAAATGGGCAGGAAACTTTGCATGCACTTCAGAATGGCATCCCCCAACATGGGCTGATATGCGACTTTTCCACCCGTTGGAATGCCACTAGTGTTGAGCGCGAATATTCGAAAAGCGAATTTTTTTAGCGAATATCGGCACTTCGCTAATTCGCGAATATTTCGAATATAGCGCTATAAATTCGCTATTTCGAATATTCGTTTTTATTGTTTTTTTTTAGTTATATTTTTTTCTTTCCTACTTCCCAAAAGTAGTTCTTACCTGTCCTGAGGATTCCTGGCTTCCTGGCTGCTCTAGTCAGTGCCCGTTGCCGCTTCTGCCGACTTCCGTGCTCATGTGGAGCGTCCCCATCCATGGGAGAATCTCCATATACTAAAATGTACTGTCGGATTTGAGGAATTACGTTGAAATCGCAATGCGATTAATTCAAGTTATATTAATCGCATTGCGATTACAACTTAGCACTGCTATCTTACATAGGCTAGAATTAACGAATATGGAGTATAGCTATGCACTAGCAGTGCTAAGTTGAAATCGCAATGCGAATACTTTAAGTTAAATTAATCGCATTGCGATTACAACTTAGCACTGCTATCTTACATAGGCTAGAATTAACGAATATGGAGTATAGCTAATGCTATGCACTAGCAGTGCTAAGTTGAAATCGCAATGCGAATACTTTAAGTTAAATTAATCGCATTGCGATTTCAACTTAGCACTGCTGCTATATTCCATATTCGTTAACTTCGTTAATTCTAGCAAGCTGACCCATTATAAACCCAGCTCTAAGTTGAAATCGCAATGCGATTAATATAACTTGAATTAATCGCATTGCGATTTCAACGTAATTCCTCAAATCCGACAGTACATTTTTAGTATATGGAGACGTTCCCATGGTGATGGGACGCTCCATGAGCTACAGAAGTTATGGTTGGCTTGGTAGAATTAGTGAATAGCAGATATGATGAATGTATTCGTCATATTCCTCAAAACGAGATAACGAAGTATTCTACATCTTCGTTTTAGCTACCTATTCGTCTCGTCATCGTCAACTTCGCTATTCGCTAATTCTAGCAATCAAATAGGAAGGTTGACTTACCAGACAGCTGTGTTAAATTAGCTATGCGATTTTTTTTTTTAATACAATAATTATATTACTTGATAAAATTATTATAAGTATTCTATTTATTAAAAAAAAAAAAATCGCATAGCGAATTTAACACAGCTGTCTCTATAGTCAACCTTCCTATTTGATTGCTAGAATTAGCGAAGTTGATGAATAGGTAGCTAAAACGAAGATGTAGAATACTTCGTTATCTTCATTTTGAGGAATAGACGAATACATTCGTCATATTCGTCATCCTCGCTAATTCTAGATATGAAACCAATAGGAAAGTAGCCTAAGTACAAATCGCAATATGCGATTATTTAAATCGCATGTTAATCGCGATAACTAGAAAAAATGACGAATATTCGATTTCGACGAATATGAAACGAATATTCATTCGAATATTCGCGAATTTCGTCGAAATCGAATATGGCACCTGCCGCTCATCACTAAATGCCACCCTCCATATGTTGGACTGACTATGTGAACTGAGAAAGGCCATCAACGATTTCATGATGATGCAAGTGGATAGGAGTACTCACCTGTGTAACTTCGATGTCAGCCAGTTGCAGCTCATGTATGACTCCTGCCATTTGCTCAGGCCCTTTGAGGATGCCACGATATTTGTCAGTCGTCAGGACTACGGCATGAATGACTTCATTCCACTGCTTCATGTCCTGGAACAGATGGTGGTAACAATGGCTGGTCAGGGGAATGGAGACGTAGCATCTAGATCTCATGGCCACATGAGCCCTGTGGGGACTGAACTTAAAGAGGAGGAGGAGGGGGTGGAGGACATTGGCGCACAGGCAATGTGTAGCGAAATGGGTGGTTTTTCTACCTAGCTGACAGGAGAGGAGGGGCAGAAGCAGCCAGAGGAGCTACAGGACGATGAGGAACACGAGAGAGAGGTCCCAGACACACCGTGGCAGTATGCAGTCGAGATGGAGGCAGGGAGTCCCTCCAAGTCACTTGCACAAATGGGCCACTGCATGCTCACTTGCTTGCGTAATGACAGCCGAATTGTCATCATTCGGCAGAGGGATGACTTCTGGATCTCCACCTTGTTGGACCCTCGCTAGCAGTCCAGAATGGAGGCTTTTTTTACACCCACTGAGAGGGAGGACAAACTTAATTACTACAGAGACATCCTAAGTAGTCAGTTGGCCGCTGCCTACCTGCTCCATCGTCCATCTTCTCGCAGGCCCGCTCATGTTCCATTGCAATAGCTGCTGGAGAGGGGTGGGGTGGCAGAAGCAGTACCAGCTCCATCAGCAGTAGCCTGAGTCTACAGTCGCTGATGAGTAGCTTTCTTCACCCGCATAGTGAAGAAACTACTCACAAGCAGCAGCAGAAAGACCTGAACCAGCAAGTGGTGGCATACTTGGACAGAACCCTGCCAACCCACATTGAAGATTCGCTGGATTCTGGGCAGCCAAACTGGATTTGCGGCCGCAACTGGCAGAGTTTGCCCTGAAAAAGCTGTCCTGCCCGGCCAATAGTGTGGCATCAGAGCGGGTGTTTAGTGCAGCGGGGGCCATAGTGACCCCAAGGAGAACTCGCCTGTCCACCCAAGATGTTGAGAGATTGACCTTTCTCAAGATGAATCAGGCATAGATCAGCCACGATTTCCACCTACCAATTACTGATGCATCTGATCTGATCATCCATGCCGCCTCACACAATCCTTGAAAAAAGAGACCGGTTTCATTTGGCTACCTGCCTTAGCTACTACTCTGATGCTACACATCTGATATCAAGTGCTTCTTCTTTCATCCACCTTCGTTAGCGGGTACTGGTATTGCCACCCACCGCCCCACTCTGTCACCGGGTCACTTTATGGTATCCTGATGCTGCTGCCATCTCCACACTATGTCACCTTGCCACTCTGTGGTATCCTGATGCTGCTGCTGCTGCCATCTCTACTCTATGTCACCTTGCCATTTTGTGGTCTCCTGATGCTGCTGCTTCCATATCCACACTATGTTACCTTGCCTCTCTTTAGTAATCTGCTGCTGCCATCTCCACACTATGTCACCTTGCTTCTCTGTGGTATCCTGATGCTGCTGCCATGTCCACCACACTATGTCACCTTGCCACTCTGTGGTATCCTGATGCTGCTGCCACCTCCAAACTCGGTCATTGTGCAACTGTATGGCCTTCTCCTGCTGCTGTCACCTCCACACTCTGTAATTGTGCCACTCTGTGGCCTACTCATGCTGCTGGCACCTCCAAACTCTGTCATTGTGCCTCTTTGTGGTCTCCTCATGCTGCTGCCACCTCCACACTTGATCATTGTGCCACTCTGTGGCCTCCTCCTAATGCTGCTGCCGCCACCTCCAGACTCGGTCATTGTGCCACTCTGTGGCCTACTCATGCTGCTGCCACCTCCAGACTCTGTCATTCGGCTCCTCTATGGTCTCTTAATGCTGCTGCCACCTCCACACTTTGTCATTGTGACACTCTGTGGCCTCCTGATTCTGCTGCCAACTCCAGACTCTGTCATTGTGCCGCTCTGTGACCTATTCATGCTGCTGCCACCTCCAGACTCTGTCATTCTGCCATTCTGTGGCCTAGCCATGCTGCTGCCACCTCCACAATTGGTCATTGTGCCACTCTGTGGCCTCCTCCTGATGCTGCTGCTGCCACCACCTCCAGATTCTGGAATTGTGCAACTCTGTGGCCTACCCATGCTGTTGCCACCTCCAAACTCAGTCATTGTGCCACTCTGTGGCCTAGTCATGCTGCTGCCACCTCCAGACTGTCATTGTGCCACTGTGTGGCCTCCTCCTGATGCTACTGCTGCTGCCGCCACCTCCAGACTCAGTCATTGTGCAATTCTGTGGCCTAACCATGCTGCTGCCACCTCCAGACTCTGGCATTGTGCCGCTTTGTGGTCTCCTCATGCTGCTGTCACCTCCACTTTGTGGCCCCCTTCTGATGCTGCTGCCACCACTTCCAGACTGTCATTGTGCCATTTTGTGGCCTGCTCATGCTGCTGCCACCTCCACACTCTGTCATTGTGCCACTCTGTGACCTACTCATGCTGCTGACACATCCAGACTCGGTCATTGTGCGGCTCTGTGGTCTCCTCATGCTTCTGCCAACTCCAGACTCTGTCATTGTGCCATTCTGTGACCTACTCATGCTGCTGCCACCTTTATACTCTGTCATTGTGCCACTCAGTGGCCTACTTATGCTGCTGCCACATCCAGACTCTGCCATTGTGCCACTCTGTGGCCTGGTCATGCTGCTGCCACCTTTACCCTCTGTCATTGTTCCACTCTTTGGCCTACTCATGCTGCTGCCACCTCTAGACTCGGTTATTGATCCACTCTGGGGCGTACTCATGCAGCTGCCACCTCCAGACTCTGTCACAATGACGCTTTGTGGTCTCCTGATTCTGCTGCCACCTCCAGACTCTTTCACTGTGCCACTCTGTGGCCTACTCATGCTGCTGCCAACTCTACACTTGTGATTGTGCCACTTTGTGGCCTACTTATGCTGCTGCCACCTCCAGACTCTTTCATTGGGCCACGCTGGGGCCTACTCATGCTGCTGCCACCTCCAGACTCTGGCATTGTGCCGCTTTGTGGTCTCCTCATGCTGCTGTCACCTCCACACTTGGTCATTGTGCCACTTTGTGGCCTCCTCCTGCCGCCACCTCCAGACTGTCATTGTGCCATTCTGTGGCCTGCTCATGCTGCTGCCACCTCCACACTCTGTCATTATGCCACTCTGTGGCCTACTCATGCTGCTGCCATATCCAGACTCGGTCATTCTGCCCCCTTGTGGTCTCCCAATTCTGCTGCCACCTCCAGACTCTGTCATTGTGCCCCTTTGTGGTCTCCCAATTCTGCTGCCACCTCCAGTCTCTGTCATTGTGCCGCTTTGTGGTCTCCTCATGCTGCTGCCACCTCCAGACTCTGTCATTGTGCCGCTTTGTGGTCTCCTCATGCTTCTGCCACCTCCAGACTCTGTCATTGTGCCACTCTGTGGCCTACTCATGCTGCTGCCACCTCCAGACTCTGTCATTGTGCCACTCTGTGGCCTACTTATGCTGCTGCCACATCCAGACTCTGTCATTGTGCCACTTTGTGGTCTCCTCATGCTGCTGTAACCTCCACACTTGGTCATTGTGCCACTTTGTGGACTTCTTCTGATTCTGCTGCCACCTCCAGACTCGGTCATCGTGCCGCTCTGTGACTTACCCTTGCTGCTGCCACCTCCAGATTCTGTCATTGTGCCGCTCTGTGGTCTCCTCATGCTGCTGCCACCTTCACAATTGGTCATTGTTCCACTCTGTGGCCTCATCCTGATGCTGCTGCTGCCACCATCTCCAGGCTATGTCATTGTGCAGCTCTGTGGTCTCCTCATGCTGCTGTAACCTCCACACTTGATCAATGTCCCACTTTGTGGATTTCTCCTGCTGCTGCTGCCACCTCCAGACTGTCATTGTGCCACTCTGTGGCCTGGTCATGCTTCTGCCACCTTTACCCTCTGTCATTGTTCCACTCTTTGGCCTACTCATGCTGCTGCCACCTCTAGACTCGGTTATTGATCCACTCTGGGGCGTACTCATGCAGCTGCCACCTCCAGACTCTGTCACAATGACGCTTTGTGGTCTCCTGATTCTGCTGCCACCTCCAGACTCTTTCACTGTGCCACTCTGTGGCCTACTCATGCTGCTGCCAACTCTACACTTGTGATTGTGCCACTTTGTGGCCTACTTATGCTGCTGCCACCTCCAGACTCTTTCATTGGGCCACGCTGGGGCCTACTCATGCTGCTGCCACCTCCAGACTCTGGCATTGTGCCGCTTTGTGGTCTCCTCATGCTGCTGTCACCTCCACACTTGGTCATTGTGCCACTTTGTGGCCTCCTCCTGATGCTGCTGCCGCCACCTCCAGACTGTCATTGTGCCATTCTGTGGCCTGCTCATGCTGCTGCCACCTCCACACTCTGTCATTATGCCACTCTGTGGCCTACTCATGCTGCTGCCATATCCAGACTCGGTCATTCTGCCCCCTTGTGGTCTCCCAATTCTGCTGCCACCTCCAGACTCTGTCATTGTGCCCCTTTGTGGTCTCCCAATTCTGCTGCCACCTCCAGTCTCTGTCATTGTGCCGCTTTGTGGTCTCCTCATGCTGCTGCCACCTCCAGACTCTGTCATTGTGCCACTCTGTGGCCTACTCATGCTGCTGCCACCTCCAGACTCTGTCATTGTGCCACTCTGTGACCTACTCATGCTGCTGCCATCTCCAGACTGTCATTGTGCCGCTCTGTTGCCTCCTCCTGATGCTACTGCTACTGCTGCCACCTCCAGACTCAGTCATTGTGCCACTCTGTGGCCTATAATCAACACATAATGACCTGTTAAGGCCAAAAAATGTCCTGTTTGTGGCTGATAAAAAGTTTAATTTTTATTTAATTCATTTATAAAGAGGGGGCATTTAAATATGCCTCTTGCCAAACGAGTAAACCCTTTAAAAACAGCGAGGAGGGTGCACTGTATATTTGTATCATTAGTGGTTAATGGTTGGTTTGCAATAGATACAGAGTAACACTGTTTTTGCAACGTTGTGACAGAGTCAGTCTTAAACGTCAGAGCCAGTGTAGAAACACTGGTTAACTCCACCAGTGTTCAATAGGGGGACCGTCTGCAGTACGGACCTTGACCCCTTACTGCACCGCAACCTCGTTTCGTTAAAAACACACACAATCCCTATTAGCTCCCCAACATGTTTCACCACATATGTGGCTTCTTCAGGGGTTGAGCTAAGGAACCGAGCGCCAGAATTTTGCAATCTTTATTACCGGAAAAACCCCTCCTGGCCGCTCAGGCTCCTTCATTGGGCGATGTATATAAGAGACAACTGATGCTACCAATAGGAGAAGGAACTATTACGATAGCAAGCGCCGTCAACAGAAGTGCGTCCAGACGGTGACGCATTAGATATACGTCATCCGCATCAAAACGCGCGCATGTCATTCGACTTAGATTCTGGTAGGTAGGTAGTTACTGCGCATGACTTTGGTAATAGGTTTTATGAAGCCTACAAGCAAACGATAATGCGCATGTCACCAGACTTATGCGCATGTCATTCGACTTAGATTCTAGTAAATGAGTAGTTACTGCGCATGACTTCGGTGATAAGTTTTATGAAGCAGACATGTAGACGGTAATGCGCATGTCATCGGACTTAGACACTACCGTCGAAAAAGGGGGTAGTGACTGCGCATGACTTAGGTGATTGATTTTATCAACACACAGAAATATGTGCGCGTATCATCGAGCTTGGGCGCTGCCGTGGAAAAAGCAAGTGATGGCTTCGCCTGAATCAAAATGGTTAGTTTCTAGCGCAGTCATAATGCGCATATTTCAAAAAAGTGCACATATTTGAGTTAATATGTTCTCCTTCATATTCTCCTTCAATAATAACATCCACATATTTGAAAAATGGTCTTAAAAATTGGTGCACATTAATACCTGTATAAATACAGAACTTCACTTAAACGCTCCAGATAGCGCTGGCAATAGTAGGTCAAATATTCAATTGCACCACGTTTATTAGAAGACCATCATTCTCAGGGATATTTAATTCAGATTCATTTTAAGGTTGAAACAACAGTTAGTAGCCCTTTATATATACATTAAGATGTCCTAGGGGAAACACAGTGGCAATCCCTAGATATTCGTTTCATAGTTACATCTAATAAATCATTGTTCCCTATGGGATGTTTTTTAGAGGAATGCACTGAAGGAAAACCCTTCATTAAGGCCCACTGGATTCATGGTATTTAATCTCTCTATCCACCTTGCTTCGACTTGAAGAAGCTTTTTATCTAAGTTACCACCTCTCGGTCCAAGAGATAATTTCTCTATTCCCCAGAACTTCAGGACATCCAATTTCCCATTATGTTGGTGTCGGATATGTCTAGAGATAGAGGTGTCCTTTTGGTTCCGATGGTACTTATATGTCCTGATATCCGTCGCCTTAATTCTTGTGTGGTTTTACCCACATACAACTTAGGGCAAGTGCAGCTGGCCAAATATATCACCCCTTGGACTTGCATGTAATTCTCTGTCTAATTTCGTAATTTTTTCCATCATAGGGGTTCGTGAAGGATTTGGTCTTATAAATGAATCTGCAGAAATTACAATCGCTGCATGGTACCGAACCAGGATTGCTATCCAGTTGTTTCTGAGGTCGTTGGTCCTGATGGTGACTATGGACTAATAGGTCTTTCAGATTCTGCCCCGACGGTAAGTTATATTTGGGTATGGATTTATGACCCCTGTTAGGTCCTTATCTGACATGAGAATGCTCCAGTGTTTTCCTAGGATTGATTTAATCTCAGATGAGGCTCTATCAAAAGTTCCAATGCATCTGACCAATTTTTGTGTTTCAGTCGACTTTGGTTTCAACAGATCTTCCCGCTTAAGTACTTTGGCCTTATTAAAGGACTTTCTAAGAAGAGAATGGGAATATCCTCGTTCTCTAAATCTTCCGTATAGTTCTTTACTTTCTGATATGAAGCCTGCTTCAGTCGAACAGTTTCTTCGCGCCCGGAGATACTGTCCGTATGGAATACCCCTTTTCAGGGGACAGGGTGCCAACTTTCCCAGTGGAGATAACTGTTAGTTGAGGTCGATTTCCTATAGACCTCAGTATTTAAATGCCCATTTGGTGACAACTTAATGTTCAGATCAAGGAAGTGAATAGTTTGATTTTGTATTTCATGTGTGAATTTCATATTAATTTCATTTTGATTGAGTCGCTGTGTGAACTGTAAAAACAAATCCTCAGTGCCATCCCATAAGATGAGTATGTCATCTATATACCTGCCCCAAAAGAGGATGTGGCAGGTATATAGAGACATATCATCAGTGAAAACGTGTAGATCCTCCCACCACCCAAGAAATAAATTTGCCAAGGTCGGTGCACAGGCCGTACTCCATCGCTGTCCCAGTGGTCTGGGCATAGGTACGGCCTTGAAAAGTGAAAAATTGTGTTCCAAAATAAATTTTAAAAGTGTCAATATAAATTTATTGTGCTCCCTAAAAATAACACTCTTAGTATCCAGAAAGTGTTTAACCGCAGTGAGTCCCTGTTCATGCTGTATCCTACTATAAAGTGATTCGACATCCAGGCTTGCTAGGAAAATTTTTCCCGGCGGGAAAGACAAGTCGTTCAATTTTACAAGGAGGTCCTTGGTATCCTGAATATAGGATGGCAAGGATGTCACGAAAGCACGAAGTACTTTATCTATATATTGGCTGGCGCCTTGAGTAAGATTATCAGTGCCCGAGACGATTGGTCTACCAGGGATCGGGAGTCTTTTCTTATGCACTTTGGGTAGTGCATAGAAGGTAGACATGACAGGGGATTTATCAAAGATGTATTGGTATTCATCCTTAGTAATTATATTTGATTCTTTAGCTGTATCTAAAATGCATTTGAGTTCTTTCAAGTATTTTTCAGTAGGATTTTCTTTAAGGATCTTGTAGGTCTCTTTATCTTCAAGGAGTTTCAATACCATATTAACATAGTCCTCTCTGTCTTGTATGACTACATTGCCCCCTTGTCACTCATTTTAATTACTATCATTTGATTTTCCCGTAGATTTTGAAGGGCGACCAATTCTTCAGAAGTGAGATTGGATTTGGTATGTTTCCGAACGTAAGGTGCTTAATATCATCTGTGACCATTTTTACAAAGGTATCAATTTCCCTGAATTGTGCAAACGATGGAGTGGTTTTAGACCTAGGTCTTAAATCTGTACAGGGTGCCACCATTGATACCTCAAGCCCTGATGCTTCTCTCTGTAAGCTCTCTAGCGTCTCAAGGCAACTTTTTCTTTTTCATATAGTTTCTTCCAGTCCTGTTCAGACTGCAAGTGCACTTTGTGAAGGGCCAGTTTTCTGGCGAATAAATTTATATCCTTTATCCAGGAGAATTTGTCACAGTTGGGGACTGGGGTGAAGGTAAGGCCTTTTTCAAGAATAACTTGTTCTTCCTTAGTTAACCTGTAAGACGATAGGTTTATAACCCTATTGTTACCAGGTTCTTGTTGTCTATTAGTTAATGCTGTTTGTTGTAACCCCATTTGTTCCGGTCCCTCAACTGAGTCTGGCCTAAAAAAATTGACGCCACTGGAGCGGGTGTTGAGGTAAAGGTGGTTGACATTGGATTCGTTGTTGTATTTAATACAGGGGTATTTTGTTGAACAAGTCCCTGAGTCAAAAATTGCTGCTGCGCAGTTGCAGCAGAATTTGTTTGCAAATGAGAAGGTTGGGCAGAGATATAAGATTGTCCACATAATTGCTGTGGAAAGATACTTGTATTTGTGCCTAGATCTCTGGGCATCTGAGATAGTGTGTCTGGAGCATGGTTCCTGAGGTCTTTTTTAGGCGCTTGTTGTTTCCTTTTCTTAAAGGTCTTTCTTTTAAGACCCCCTCCTCTCTCTCTTGAGGGACCTGATCTCAGGGACCCTTCAGTACCTGATGTCTCTGTATCTGAATAGTCCGTATTATTAAACCGGGAAGTATTCCTCCGGTATGACTGTTTATTTTTCCAGATATACACCTGGCCACTCTCAAAGTCACGCCGATCTCTATTATATTTACTGTGTTTGCGTTCTTTAATCTCTCCCTGCAACTTGTCAATATTTTGTTTGAGGTTAGATTCCAGGTTTATAAATTCTGGATGTTGACTGAAAGTTTGTATTTCTTTAATTTCTTTCTCAAGCTGTTCATCCACCCTGTTGAAAGATGCTTTTTCATACTCTAAAAGATATTGCATCAATTTATGCGAGCACTCTGTTAACAGTCTCTCCCATCCTTTTACAAAAGCAGGGTCTTCTAGGTGGGTGTTTGGTCTCAGAGGAATCCGTAATCCTCTGTATACCAAACCCTGTTGCAAGTATGTCTCCAAACTTGCGATTTCCCACCATGAGCGGGTATGTTGGTTAAAGGTCACGTTTAGATTTTTAAAGGCAGAGCCAATATCTATTTCGTGGAGTGGTAGTTTAACATTAGAAAAGACCTGGTTCGCTTCGAGAGATAATGATTCCAGATTAGGTTTCTGTTTTAAGAAGCCTGCCATGCCCTGTATGGGATTAATTAATCTCTACGTGGCAATATTTTCTTAGTAAGGACAGGAATATGGACCTAAGTTATTTCTTATCTTATTATTTCCTCATAACACCCCCAGGAACGACGGGTCACAAAATTGGGGTTTTACACCCCTCTTAAAGTCACACCAAAGAAGACCCTATATTGCCCAGGACTTAATTACTTATAATCAACACATAATGACCTGTTAAGGCCAAAAAATGTCCTGTTTGTGGCTGATAAAAAGTTTAATTTTTATTTAATTCATTTATAAAAAGGGGGCATTTAAATATGCCTCTTGCCAAACGAGTAAACCCTTTAAAAACAGCGAGGAGGGTGCACTGTATATTTGTATCATTAGTGGTTAATGGTTGGTTTGCAATAGATACAGAGTAACACTGTTTTTGCAACGTTGTGACAGAGTCAGTCTTAAACGTCAGAGCCAGTGTAGAAACACTGGTTAACTCCACCAGTGTTCAATAGGGGGACCGTCTGCAGTACGGACCTTGACCCCTTACTGCACCGCAACCTCGTTTCGTTAAAAAACACACACAATCCCTATTAGCTCCCCAACATGTTTCACCACATATGTGGCTTCTTCAGGGGTTGAGCTAAGGAACCGAGCGCCAGAATTTTGCAATCTTTATTACCGGAAAAACCCTCCCTGGCCGCTCAGGCTCCTTCATTGGGCGATGTATATAAGAGACAACTGATGCTACCAATAGGAGAAGGAACTATTACGATAGCAAGCGCCGTCAACAGAAGTGCGTCCAGACGGTGACGCATTAGATATACGTCATCCGCATCAAAACGCGCGCATGTCATTCGACTTAGATTCTGGTAGGTAGGTAGTTACTGCGCATGACTTTGGTAATAGGTTTTATGAAGCCTACAAGCAAACGATAATGCGCATGTCACCAGACTTATGCGCATGTCATTCGACTTAGATTCTAGTAAATGAGTAGTTACTGCGCATGACTTCGGTGATAAGTTTTATGAAGCAGACATGTAGACGGTAATGCGCATGTCATCGGACTTAGACACTACCGTCGAAAAGGGGGTAGTGACTGCGCATGACTTAGGTGATTGATTTTATCAACACACAGAAATATGTGCGCGTATCATCGAGCTTGGGCGCTGCCGTGGAAAAAGCAAGTGATGGCTTCGCCTGAATCAAAATGGTTAGTTTCTAGCGCAGTCATAATGCGCATATTTCAAAAAAGTGCACATATTTGAGTTAATATGTTCTCCTTCATATTCTCCTTCAATAATAACATCCACATATTTGAAAAATGGTCTTAAAAATTGGTGCACATTAATACCTGTATAAATACAGAACTTCACTTAAACGCTCCAGATAGCGCTGGCAATAGTAGGTCAAATATTCAATTGCACCACGTTTATTAGAAGACCATCATTCTCAGGGATATTTAATTCAGATTCATTTTAAGGTTGAAACAACAGTTAGTAGCCCTTTATATATACATTAAGATGTCCTAGGGGAAACACAGTGGCAATCCCTAGATATTCGTTTCATAGTTACATCTAATAAATCATTGTTCCCTATGGGATGTTTTTTAGAGGAATGCACTGAAGGAAAACCCTTCATTAAGGCCCACTGGATTCATGGTATTTAATCTCTCTATCCACCTTGCTTCGACTTGAAGAAGCTTTTTATCTAAGTTACCACCTCTCGGTCCAAGAGATAATTTCTCTATTCCCCAGAACTTCAGGACATCCAATTTCCCATTATGTTGGTGTCGGATATGTCTAGAGATAGAGGTGTCCTTTTTGGTTCCGATGGTACTTATATGTCCTGATATCCGTCGCCTTAATTCTTGTGTGGTTTTACCCACATACAACTTAGGGCAAGTGCAGCTGGCCAAATATATCACCCCCTTGGACTTGCATGTAATTCTCTGTCTAATTTCGTAATTTTTTCCATCATAGGGGTTCGTGAAGGATTTGGTCTTATAAATGAATCTGCAGAAATTACAATCGCTGCATGGTACCGAACCAGGATTGCTATCCAGTTGTTTCTGAGGTCGTATGATACGCGCACATATTTCTGTGTGTTGATAAAATCAATCACCTAAGTCATGCGCAGTCACTACCTCCTTCTTCGACGGTAGTGTCTAAGTCCGATGACATGCGCATTACCGTCTACATGTCTGCTTCATAAAACTTATCACCGAAGTCATGCGCAGTAACTACCCATTTACTAGAATCTAAGTCGAATGACATGCGCATAAGTCTGGTGACATGCGCATTATCGTTTGCTTGTAGGCTTCATAAAACCTATTACCAAAGTCATGCGCAGTAATTACCTACCTACCAGAATCTAAGTCGAATGACATGCGCGCGGTTTGATGCGGATGACGTATATCTAATGCGTCACCGTCTGGGCGCACTTCTGTTGACGGCGCTTGCTATCGTAATAGTTCCTTCTCCTATTGGTAGCATCAGTTGTCTCTTATATACATCGCCCAATGAAGGAGCTTGAGCGGCCAGGGAGGGGCTTTTCCCGGTAATAAAGATTGCAAAATTCTGGCGCTCGGTTCCTTAGCTCAACCCCCTGAAGAAGCCACATATGTGGTGAAACATGTTGGGGAGCTAATAGGGATTGTGTGTGTTTTTTAACGAAACGAGGTTGCGGTGCAGTAAGGGGTTAAGGTCCGTACTGCAGACGGTCCCCTATTGAACACTGGTGGAGTTAACCAGTGTTTCTACACTGGCTCTGACGTTTAAGACTGACTCTGTCACAACGTTGCAAAAACAGTGTTACTCTGTATCTATTGCAAACCAACCATTAATCACTAATGATACAAATATACAGTGCACCCTCCTCGCTGTTTTTAAAGGGTTTACTCGTTTGGCAAGAGGCATATTTAAATGCCCCCTTTTTATAAATGAATTAAATAAAAATTAAACTTTTTATCAGCCACAAACAGGACATTTTTGGCCTTAACAGGTCATTATGTGTTGATTATAAGTAATTAAGTCCTGGGCAATATAGGGTCTTCTTTGGTGTGACTTTAAGAGGGTGTAAAACCCCAATTTTGTGACCCGTCGTTCCTGGGGGTGTTATGAGGAAATAATAAGATAAGAAATAACTTAGGTCCATATTCCTGTCCTTACTAAGAAAATATTACCACGTAGAGATTAATTAATCCCATACAGGGCATGGCAGGCTTCTTAAAACAGAAACCTAATCTGGAATCATTATCTCTCGAAGCGAACCAGGTCTTTTCTAATGTTAAACTACCACTCCACGAAATAGATATTGGCTCTGCCTTTAAAAATCTAAACGTGACCTTTAACCAACATACCCGCTCATGGTGGGAAATCGCAAGTTTGGAGACATACTTGCAACAGGGTTTGGTATACAGAGGATTACGGATTCCTCTGAGACCAAACACCCACCTAGAAGACCCTGCTTTTGTAAAAGGATGGGAGAGACTGTTAACAGAGTGCTCGCATAAATTGATGCAATATCTTTTAGAGTATGAAAAAGCATCTTTCAACAGGGTGGATGAACAGCTTGAGAAAGAAATTAAAGAAATACAAACTTTCAGTCAACATCCAGAATTTATAAACCTGGAATCTAACCTCAAACAAAATATTGACAAGTTGCAGGGAGAGATTAAAGAACGCAAACACAGTAAATATAATAGAGATCGGCGTGACTTTGAGAGTGGCCAGGTGTATATCTGGAAAAATAAACAGTCATACCGGAGGAATACTTCCCGGTTTAATAATACGGACTATTCAGATACAGAGACATCAGGTACTGAAGGGTCCCTGAGATCAGGTCCCTCAAGAGAGAGAGGAGGGGGTCTTAAAAGAAAGACCTTTAAGAAAAGGAAACAACAAGCGCCTAAAAAAAGACCTCAGGAACCATGCTCAGACACACTATCTCAGATGCCCAGAGATCTAGGCACAAATACAAGTATCTTTCCACAGCAATTATGTGGACAATCTTATATCTCTGCCCAACCTTCTCATTTGCAAACAAATTCTGCTGCAACTGCGCAGCAGCAATTTTTGACTCAGGGACTTGTTCAACAAAATACCCCTGTATTAAATACAACAACGAATCCAATGTCAACCACCTTTACCTCAACACCCGCTCCAGTGGCGTCAATTTTTTTAGGCCAGACTCAGTTGAGGGACCGGAACAAATGGGGTTACAACAAACAGCATTAACTAATAGACAACAAGAACCTGGTAACAATAGGGTTATAAACCTATCGTCTTACAGGTTAACTAAGGAAGAACAAGTTATTCTTGAAAAAGGCCTTACCTTCACCCCAGTCCCCAACTGTGACAAATTCTCCTGGATAAAGGATATAAATTTATTCGCCAGAAAACTGGCCCTTCACAAAGTGCACTTGCAGTCTGAACAGGACTGGAAGAAACTATATGAAAAAGAAAAAAGTTGCCTTGAGACGCTAGAGAGCTTACAGAGAGAAGCATCAGGGCTTGAGGTATCAATGGTGGCACCCTGTACAGATTTAAGACCTAGGTCTAAAACCACTCCATCGTTTGCACAATTCAGGGAAATTGATACCTTTGTAAAAATGGTCACAGATGATATTAAGCACCTTACGTTCGGGAAACATACCAAATCCAATCTCACTTCTGAAGAATTGGTCGCCCTTCAAAATCTACGGGAAAATCAAATGATAGTAATTAAAATGAGTGACAAGGGGGGCAATGTAGTCATACAAGACAGAGAGGACTATGTTAATATGGTATTGAAACTCCTTGAAGATAAAGAGACCTACAAGATCCTTAAAGAAAATCCTACTGAAAAATACTTGAAAGAACTCAAATGCATTTTAGATACAGCTAAAGAATCAAATATAATTACTAAGGATGAATACCAATACATCTTTGATAAATCCCCTGTCATGTCTACCTTCTATGCACTACCCAAAGTGCATAAGAAAAGACTCCCGATCCCTGGTAGACCAATCGTCTCGGGCACTGATAATCTTACTCAAGGCGCCAGCCAATATATAGATAAAGTACTTCGTGCTTTCGTGACATCCTTGCCATCCTATATTCAGGATACCAAGGACCTCCTTGTAAAATTGAACGACTTGTCTTTCCCGCCGGGAAAAATTTTCCTAGCAAGCCTGGATGTCGAATCACTTTATAGTAGGATACAGCATGAACAGGGACTCACTGCGGTTAAACACTTTCTGGATACTAAGAGTGTTATTTTTAGGGAGCACAATAAATTTATATTGACACTTTTAAAATTTATTTTGGAACACAATTTTTCACTTTTCAAGGCCGTACCTATGCCCAGACCACTGGGACAGCGATGGGTACGGCCTGTGCACCGACCTTGGCAAATTTATTTCTTGGGTGGTGGGAGGATCTACACGTTTTCACTGATGATATGTCTCTATATACCTGCCACATCCTCTTTTGGGGCAGGTATATAGATGACATACTCATCTTATGGGATGGCACTGAGGATTTGTTTTTACAGTTCACACAGCGACTCAATCAAAATGAAATTAATATGAAATTCACACATGAAATACAAAATCAAACTATTCACTTCCTTGATCTGAACATTAAGTTGTCACCAAATGGGCATTTAAATACTGAGGTCTATAGGAAATCGACCTCAACTAACAGTTATCTCCACTGGGAAAGTTGGCACCCTGTCCCCCTGAAAAGGGGTATTCCATATGGACAGTATCTCCGGGCGCGAAGAAACTGTTCGACTGAAGCAGGCTTCATATCAGAAAGTAAAGAACTATACGGAAGATTTAGAGAACGAGGATATTCCCATTCTCTTCTTAGAAAGTCCTTTAATAAGGCCAAAGTACTTAAGCGGGAAGATCTGTTGAAACCAAAGTCGACTGAAACACAAAAATTGGTTAGATGCATTGGAACTTTTGATAGAGCCTCATCTGAGATTAAATCAATCCTAGGAAAACACTGGAGCATTCTCATGTCAGATAAGGACCTAACAGGGGTCATAAATCCATACCCAAATATAACTTACCGTCGGGGGCAGAATCTGAAAGACCTATTAGTCCATAGTCACCATCAGGACCAACGACCTCAGAAACAACTGGATAGCAATCCTGGTTCGGTACCATGCAGCGATTGTAATTTCTGCAGATTCATTTATAAGACCAAATCCTTCACGAACCCCTATGATGGAAAAAATTACGAAATTAGACAGAGAATTACATGCAAGTCCAAGGGGTGATATATTTGGCCAGCTGCACTTGCCCTAAGTTGTATGTGGGTAAAACCACACAAGAATTAAGGCGACGGATATCAGGACATATAAGTACCATCGGAACCAAAAGGACACCTCTATCTCTAGACATATCCGACACCAACATAATGGGAAATTGGATGTCCTGAAGTTCTGGGGAATAGAGAAATTATCTCTTGGACCGAGAGGTGGTAACTTAGATAAAAAGCTTCTTCAAGTCGAAGCAAGGTGGATAGAGAGATTAAATACCATGAATCCAGTGGGCCTCAATGAAGGGTTTTCCTTCAGTGCATTCCTCTAAAAAACATCCCATAGGGAACAATGATTTATTAGATGTAACTATGAAACGAATATCTAGGGATTGCCACTGTGTTTCCCCTAGGACATCTTAATGTATATATAAAGGGCTACTAACTGTTGTTTCAACCT
Organism: Bufotes viridis; assembly: GCA_033119425.1. Lineage (NCBI taxonomy): Eukaryota > Metazoa > Chordata > Amphibia > Anura > Bufonidae > Bufotes > Bufotes viridis. Next base: position 187,270,899 of record CM065594.1, on the reverse strand, counting down.
AAAATGAATCTGAATTAAATATCCCTGAGAATGATGGTCTTCTAATAAACGTGGTGCAATTGAATATTTGACCTACTATTGCCAGCGCTATCTGGAGCGTTTAAGTGAAGTTCTGTATTTATACAGGCATTAATGTGCACCAATTTTTAAGACCATTTTTCAAATATGTGGATGTTATTATTGAAGGAGAATATGAAGGAGAACATATTAACTCAAATATGTGCACTTTTTTGAAATATGCGCATTATGACTGCGCTAGAAACTAACCATTTTGATTCAGGCGAAGCCATCACTTGCTTTTTCCACGGCAGCGCCCAAGCTCTATGATACGCGCACATATTTCTGTGTGTTGATAAAATCAATCACCTAAGTCATGCGCAGTCACTACCTCCTTCTTCGACGGTAGTGTCTAAGTCCGATGACATGCGCATTACCGTCTACATGTCTGCTTCATAAAACTTATCACCGAAGTCATGCGCAGTAACTACCCATTTACTAGAATCTAAGTCGAATGACATGCGCATAAGTCTGGTGACATGCGCATTATCGTTTCCTTGTAGGCTTCATAAAACCTATTACCAAAGTCATGCGCAGTAATTACCTACCTACCAGAATCTAAGTCGAATGACATGCGCGCGGTTTGATGCGGATGACGTATATCTAATGCGTCACCGTCTGGACGCACTTCTGTTGACGGCGCCCGCTATCGTAATGGCTCCTTCTCCTATTGGTAGCATCAGTTGTCTCTTATATACATCGCCCAATGAAGGAGCTTGAGCGGCCAGGGAGGGGCTTTTCCCGGTAATAAAGATTGCAAAATTCTGGCGCTCGGTTCCTTAGCTCAACCCCCTGAAGAAGCCACATATGTGGTGAAACATGTTGGGGAGCTAATAGGGATTGTGTGTGTTTTTTAACGAAACGAGGTTGCGGTGCAGTAAGGGGTCAAGGTCCGTACTGCAGACGGTCCCCCTATTGAACACTGGTGGAGTTAACCAGTGCTCCTACACTGGCTCTGACGTTTAAGACTGACTCTGTCACAACGTTGCAAAAACAGTGTTACTCTGTATCTATTGCAAACCAACCATTAACCACTAATGATACAAATATACAGTGCACCCTCCTCGCTGTTTTTAAAGGGTTTACTCGTTTGGCAAGAGGCATATTTAAATGCCCCCTCTTTATAAATGAATTAAATAAAAATTAAACTTTTTATCAGCCACAAACAGGACATTTTTTGGCCTTAACAGGTCATTATGTGTTGATTATAAGTAATTAAGTCCTGGGCAATATAGGGTCTTCTTTGGTGTGACTCTGTGGCCTACTCATGCTGCTGCCACCTCCACGCTCTGTCATTGGGCCACTCTGTGGTCTCCTCATGCTGCTTTCACCTCACCACTATGTCATAGGTCCAAACTGTGGACTTCTCATGCTGTTCAAACCCTCCCCACTTCATGACTGGTCCACTATTTTGGCTTTCGGCCTGGCTAACATCATCATTTATTTGACCTTTCTTCTGTTCTGTCAGCAGCAAGGAAAAATGAGATGCACAACAGATCCTGTCTGTGTAGCATCTTTAAGGCCTGTAAGGTCCCATCAGAATTGGCTTATGATTTGGTAGCCAAAAGCAGGAGTGGGTACAAAACACAGAAGACATGCAAATATTCCTTTCATGTTTCCTCTATTTTTTTATATCTACTCCTGTTTTTTTGGGCATTAGCAATACTGATGGATTATTGAACAAATGTTGACCGACTGAAGGCCTATGCTCCACAGACAGGATCCGTTTTTTGTGGGTTATTGTTCTGACAGACCAGAGAAAGGGCAAATTAATCGGTGACGTCAACATAAACTTACTGCTGACACCCTCCACTCCGTCAAGGGGGCTTTACTTGTATAAGCATTTAATAGAACAGGTTCTGTAGACATCTATGTGGAATCAGCTGATGAGGGTGTAAAAGGACTGCGCTTCTTGATGCTAACATCGACCTGTGAGGCTGACTTCATACTTGAATTATTTGGTGAGTTTTGGCCTTGTGACTGCCCAAATAAGTGAAGTTTGCAGTGATTTTAAGATGGAACCCTGTCATTTCCATGTCGTACTGACTCACAGTATTATGTCACTACCACAGCAGATTCCCTATGCGTGTTACTGCAAGGCACAGTGTTCTACACCCCTATAGAGGCTCTCTGCAGCCCGGAAATAGCATTTTTTTAATGCGATTCGCCACAAATAAATTCGGATCGAAACAAATTTTTCAGAAAGATTCAGCGAAACAGGCCGAATTGAATTTTTTTAAAATGTACTTTTCTCTAATTATGAGTAACAAACATAACATTTAACATATAATTGAACAGACAAACATAAAGGGTCCAAGTCACACATATCTGAGTTCATAAAAAACTCATAAAAAATGCCTTGGAGCTCCAATAAAAATAAACCACCCATGCACATTCCATAACACACATAAACATTATAAAATGTAAATGGTTCCTCTCCACACACTCAGTACCTCAATTTATGAATTAAGCTTGTCCTTGTTGTTAATATCCTTTATTATTTGTATTGCACACACTCCACAATTCCATTATCACATTTCAATGTCATGATGTCACTCTACTCACAGCTACTTTCCCCTTCTGCCTCCTTTCATGCAAGTATCCAGCTTTCCTGTAACTCAACTACACCTTCACACACAGATATTCATAAGCACACCCAGAATTACTGAGAGAGACATATCATAAACTCAATATATACTGGAGAGTGAATCTGGATCGCACATCCTCAACAATATGCTTTTGATATTACGACTGTCTCAGCATAATTACGTGGCGACTCCGCCAAATTTGTAATACATAGTATGCTGTGCATAAGAGGCATTAGTTCACAGTTTGATCAAAAAGCATAAGCCCACTTTCCACGACAAGGATGCTTCTGCAGAGTGGGAAACTACTCTAACCTATAAATGGCGCAGCCGCATGCTTGAGACCACCGGCGCCCAGCACCGCACCAGCAACAGACAGCGGGACCCAGGAGCCGCACAGCAACCCCACTGTGCAGCAAAGCCTCCTTGGCTCTGGGGCCCACATGGTTCACATGGTGCAGTACTGCGTGTCTGCCATTGCTGCCTCAGTGCTGTGCTGAGCGGGGCGGTGGGCCCCAGAGCCAAGGAGGCTTTGCTGCACAGTGGGGTTGCTGTGTGGCTCCTGGGTCCCGCTGTCTGTCGCTGGTGCGGTGCTGGGCGCCGGTGGTCGCGCACGGCTGTGCCATTTATAGGTTAGAGTAGTTTCCCACTTGCAGAGGCATCCTTGTCGTGGAAAGTGAGCTTATGCTTTTTGATCAAACTGTTAACTAATGCCTCTTATGCACAGCATACAATGTATTACAAATTTGGCGGATTCGCCACGTAATTTTGCTGAGACAGTCGTAATATCAAAAGCATATTGTTGAGGATGTGCGATCCAGATTCACTCTCCATTATGTATTGTACTTGTCTATTTTCTTTGAGCTAAGCTCCCCCTCTGGGGTCAGCACTCCTCCCCATTTGGACTAGGTGTTTTTAATTAGCCTTAGTGGCAAGGGGTTTATAAACTCCTTCTATCTCTCAGATGCATTCCCTGAGGGTTGTGACTGGGTGAGCTCTTTGCACTCGTTCACATGGTGCAGTACTGCGTGTCTGCCATTGCTGCCTCAGTGCTGTGCTGGCGGGGCGGTGGGCCCCAGAGCCAAGGAGGCTTTGCTGCACAGTGGGGTTGCTGTGTGGCTCCTGGGTCCCGCTGTCTGTCGCTGGTGCGGTGCTGGGGCGCCGGTGGTCGCCGCGCACGGCTGCGCCATTTATAGGTTAGAGTAGTTTCCCACTTGCAGAGGCATCCTTGTCGTGGAAAGTGGGCTTATGCTTTTTGATCAAACTGTTAACTAATGCCTCTTATGCACAGCATACAATGTATTACAAATTTGGCGGATTCGCCACGTAATTTTGCTGAGACAGTCGTAATATCAAAAGCATATTGTTGAGGATGTGCGATCCAGATTCACTCTCCATTATGTATTGTTCATATCATAAACTCAATTGCCCGGTTCTGGCTAATAATACACATTATTTTTATCTTCTCTCCTACAAATTGAACGTTATACACACAGATCCAGTTATTCAGGACAGAACATAAAAAGAATAAAAGATATAAAAGAATAACAAAATCTGTACAACGCCACATGGACTTAATCATTATATAAGGAATATCCCATATTATACACAATCATCATTAAAATCACTTATTATTTAAGCATACATATATATATATCGTTTTCTCCTTTTTTTGTCCTCTACACATGCTGCATATCCTCCCTGAGAGATAAGAAATAAATAATGAATCTTCTCTCTGTTTCTTCTTTTGTGTAATCTGTATTAAACAAAAGAAAATCAATTAACAATGTAACATTTGAAGTCTCAATCACTTAACTCGTCACTTACATTTTCTCCTATATCAGCATTTTAGTTAGTCTCCCCTGCTTTCTCTAAACAAAGATATGTAAAACTGCGCAGGCTAGAAACTAAAATGTGTGTACTCGTACCAACTCATACAAAGTGCTAAAACTGGGAGAGACTGGCGGCTTACCTATCCCTGATATTTTTTTCAGAAAATGAAGTATTTCTCCCAGAAAATTATTGCAATTACACATTTTGTTATACACGTTTATTTCCTTTGTGTGTATTGGAACAAATCCCAAAAACTGAGAGAAAGAAAAGCCAAAATTTCAAGCAAAACTCCAAAAATTGGCCGGACAAATTTACTGGCACCCTTAATGTTTCTAAAAAAAACACCCTTTGGAAGAAATAACTGAAATCAATCACTTCCTATAACCATCAACAAGCTTCTTACACCACTCAACTGGAATTTTGGACCACTCTTCTTTTGCAAACTGCTCCAGGTCTCTCATATTTGAAGGGTGCCTTCTCCTAACAGCAATTTTAAGACCTCTCCACAAGGGTTTAACGGGATTTAGAACGGGACTCATTGCTGGCCACTTTAGAACTCTCCAGTATTTTATTCCCATCCATTTCTGGGTGCTTCTTGAAGTATGTATGGGTTCATTGTCCTGCTGGAAGACCCATGACTTAGGACACAAACCCAACCTTCTGACACTGGGCCCTATATTGCAACCCAAAATCCTTTGGTAATCTTCAGATTTCATGATGCCGTGCACACAGTCAAGGCATCCAGTGCCAGAGGCAGCAAACCCACCCCAAAACATCTTTGAACCTCCACCATATTTGAATGCAGGTACTGTGTTATTTTCTTTGTAGGCTTTATTCCATTTTCAAAAGAATAATGTGCTTTACCAAAAAGCTCTTCTGTCCACAAGACATTTTCCCAGAAGGATTTTGGCCAGCATCTGCTCCCATTAAGGCATCATTTTAGGAATGCTTGTTGAGAACAAGACACAGTTTTTTTCTGGTAACACTGTGTGTTTAAACACCATATGTCCCCAAAGAGGGACAATTTTTGGAACTTTTTTTAATAATAAAAAAAAAATAACATGCAATGGCACTGTGTGTTTTTTACCCATTTAGGACACCTTCCTGACAGAGCCTTTTTTTTTTTACAAATCCCATTGTATTTGAAATGCTTTTACTTATTCAAGCGATTCTAAGAGTGTTTTCCCGTGACACATTGTACTTTATGTTAAAGGTGAATTTAAGTCGATATGTTTTACCTTTAATTATTAAAAAAATCCCAAATTTATGGAAAATTTGGAAAAATTAGCTATTTTCTAATTTTAAATTTCTTTTCTTTAAAGATGGATAGTGAAACCTCATAAAATAGTTATTAACATTCACCATATGTCTACTTTATCTTTGCACCATTTTGCAAATGTCATTTAACTTTTTTAGGATGTTAGAAAGCTTAGAATTTTAGAAGCAATTTTAAACTTTTAAGAAAATTTCCAAAATCCACCTTTTTAAGCACCAATTCACTTTTGAAGTAATTTTGCGGGGCTTTTATAGTAAAAACCACCTATAAATGACCCATTTTAGAAACAAAACCCCTCAATTTATTTAAAACCGATTTTACAAATCTTTTATCTCTATATGTTTACACTAATTCAAGACCGACTAATTTCACTAATGGAGTGAAATAGAGAATAATCACCGAAATAATATAGAAATATTCAAAGGTGAATTCCACATATGAAAAAGTTATCAATTTAAAACTTAACCTTTAATCAATCCCCTAAAATATATAGTGTACACAAACTCAAAACTGAATACAACTAGATTCTCTGTAATTCTCTGAAAAATAACCGTTGGTACACGGCGGTACCAACACTGTTGTCCTATGTGTACGACATCCTAGGATGAACACGAGGATGTCAAAGAAGTCCTTCTCATTGAAGTTCATATGGCCATTCTGGTTTCGCTTACACAGGATTCCGGTATGGACCTTTAAATTAAAGACAGAGCAATGAGGGAACAGATTCTGCCCCTGGTATGCCCTAAAGCGGGTGCTGTCCTGACCCTATGAGCCTAACCACAGAGCACCCGCCCTGACAAGGATGACCCCGTCCAGAACCTGTCCCTAAAATAAAAGCCCTTAAAAACCCTTAAAAACCCTAATAGTCGTTCCCTTGCATGTTTCACAATAGCTCATAAGGGGAAACAGGCATAAGCTCTAGATCAGTGGAAGAAAGGGTCTACTTAATAGTGCAAGTCCTGTTATATGGGCTGTTGTAGAGCTCACTAACTCATAATCTAGTGTGCCCAAATGCAATACACACAGTTGGGGGCCTGTGGGGACTTCCCATTTGTGCTATAGGCTCCGCAAAGTGCCTGGGCATCAGATGTCAGCACCTGCCTACCTGCACCGCGCGCCTTTAGAAACTGGCCGTCCTGGACGCTGGTTCCCATGCCGATGACGTCAGAAAGCGTCATCTGCCCGGATCTTGCTGGAACACATGTGCTTCAGGCTGAAGGTTGCTAGGAGACTAGGAAGCTTCTCCCGCTTAGGACATTCCAGGGACAGAATCCATTCTCTTATTGCTCTCTCTTTAATTTAAAGAATCCGTACCGGAATCCTGTATAAGCAAAACCAGAATCGACATCTGACCTTCAATAACCTTACACATTCATCATATTTTTTTCTCTTATAACACCATATTTCATTTTCACTTTAATAAAAATGTTATTTTATTTTTCCTTTTATCCCCACCCCCCTTCCAATTTATCTGTCTCATGGCATTGCAAGCTGATGGCCCTGAACTAACCTGTCAGTATCATGATAAGGGTGGGCTTGCAGACAGCATGCACATGGTCACATTACAAACTACCTCCCCTGCTGTGCTGTCATTATGATAATGAGAGAGCACAGCAGGGATGCCAGGGACGAAGCTTGCGATGCATGTGCAATTTAGTTGACGCACGACAGCCAGCCCCAGTGTTGAACTTCACTTAGAAATGCCAAACTCACCCAGGCAGCCTAAGGGCGGAGCAGAAGCGATGTAAGAGATCTCACACACCGAAGCGGCTGAACCCCATCCATAGTAAGTCTAGTTAGTGGAGCGCAGAAGGGATGGCAGGCAGGCAGTGACTGCTACTCCTCTACGACTATCTACTCCTCTTAATGGGGCACTGATCAATGGGTTACTGACCAAGATTAAACAAAAGCAAAGACAGGTGCACTCTGCGATAATACTAAACCCTCACTCTGATGTAAAATTGAGAGGTTAGTTCAACATATCCTACCAGGGACCTGTGGGCGGATTACGGGAGCATAAGGCCTGACTCACAGACAGCTTACCAGTAACCTCCAGCATGTAGCCATGCTTGCAATGGGAGGTGGGAAGTGCCTGTGAGCCCCACCCGAGACTGGCTGATATGGCCCAGGGCCTAAACAGGTGCACCTGAATGTAGCCTGTAGATGAAAAACAGGCACATTTAAATTGGAGTTTATATACCTCCATACATAAGACTATACAAACCATTAGAAAATGTGGTGTTAAACAGGCAGGATATGCTCAAACCCACATGCGGTTGTGCATATATATAGGGGAGCACATCCCGCATCGTCCATCAGCAACGGACTACAAGTGCAGGATGTGTTCCCCTATATATGCACAACCGCATGTGGAGGTATATAAACTCCAATTTAAATGTGCCTGTTTTTCATCTACAGGCTACATTCAGGTGCACCTGTTTAGGCCCTGGGCCATATCAGCCAGTCTCGGGTGGGGCTCGCAGGCATATATATAGGGGAGCATATAGGGGAGCACATCCTGCACTTGTAGTCCGTTGCTGATGGACGATGCGGGATGTGCTCCCCTATATATATGCACAACCGCATGTGGGTTTGAGCATATCCTGCCTGTTTAACACCACATTTTCTAATGGTTTGTATAGGGTTACTGACCAACCCTAAACTTCACAAGGACACTAACCATTACCACATAAAGGGCAGATTTTTAAATGGATACTTCCAGGGAAAAAAAATCATATTAAGTGAAATTTCTTTCAGATGACCACCTAAGGGTAGGTTTGCACTGACTTGATTGGAAGAGAATTTGAGACAGATTTGTCTGTAGGTTTTTCAGCCAATGTCAGAAGTGGATTTGAAAGGAATGAGAAGTACACCGTATTTTTTGCCCTATAAGACGCACTTTTTCCCCCCAAAAAATAGTGCCATCCACAGATCCCCCATAATAGTGCCATCCACAGACCACCATTAGTTCAAAACCCACCAAAAGCACACCTTTTGGTTAAAAATTTTTTTATTATTTTCCTCCCCAAAAATATAGGTGTGTCTTATGGGCCGGTGCGTCTTATTCCTTTCTGATTCCTTTCTAGTTCACTTCTGGCTTTGGCTAAAAATCATACAGGCAAATCTGTCTCAAATACTCCTCCAAAAAATTGTGTGAACCTACCCTAAAACTGTGTTTCTATGTGGTCTTCTAGGGTTGGTATTGTAAGAGAAGATTTTGAACAATAATTTGGTCATGATAAAGTTTTTTTTTTTGGAGGGATATTACTGCAAATAAAAGCATGCATAGCACAATGCTCCAGAAAGGGTATTTTACATGGAATACGTGCAGAAACAGAGGCCGTTAGCCACAGATGGATTAGCCCCAGTACCTGGTCAGTTAAATCTGTGGAAGGGTTTGCTTGTGATTTCTGCTGCAGATTTCATGGCAAAGACATGTCAGATTTTTCCTATATGCATTTTGGGTGTGTGAGCATGGTCATTTATTGCTTTACAATAGCAGTGTGCCAAAAGGGAGGACAGCAGACGATGAGGAAAGGAATAATAACAGGATAGTGAAGAGTGCTCACCTACTCTGTCGCTCCCCTGAGCTGCGCTGTGATGGGAAGAGTGCACTTTCTTCCCTTCGGGCACAACCTGGTTTTGATCTTCTCCTGCCTGATAACAGTGGAAGTGCCTTTAATGTTGAAGGTTAAGAGGTGCAAGGCAGGATGCCTTGGTACAGCAGTAGATATTGGTGCAGTGTAGAGGTGCAAGAAGCAATGATGAGGTAGTTGTACAGCTGAACAGTTTTTTACTGAAGAATTCTAATGCAAGTATATCAGGACAGTTCTTAGCATGCATGGACTGGCAGTTGGTACACAAAATGCATTTTCCACAGATGATACAGGTTTCACAGATGATACAGGTTTCACAGCTGCACACATACTTAATAAGGTCAAACTGTCTGTTTAAAGCAGTTTTCCTTACGCTGAACTTCTCTAGCATGGGGTGTACACTTTCATTTAGGCAGTTATAGGGCAAACCCTAAATGTCAGACTATGCTCTGCACCTTTTTTGAACAGATTGCTGTATGTTTACATAGTATGCTCTGTGGAAGGGGATCAACCAGCTGAGTAAGTATATCCAAGGCCAGAACCCTTTACACAACTGGACAATATGGCTGTAGACAGTGTCGGACTGGGGTGCCTAGGGCCTTATGGGGTCCTTGCAGTAACTTTGAGAAGGTAGGTCCTGGGGAAAAGAGGACACTGGCTAGCTTTCCTCTATACCTAGAAGTCATCTCAGCTCTGATCCTATCTATAATAATAAACTGGTTTCTTTAATATGAACATAGGCTGGTTGAGGTGCTGTACATTGACTATATATATGTAGTGCAGTAAGTCTACTGTGTTATGTGCCACTTGTGCAGGGGGTGGCAGTCTATGGGCCCACCCTGCTCAGGGGCCCACTGAGGGATTCACCTGTACCCCTGTGGGCCAGTATGAGTTTGGCTGTAGAGTCTATAAGCTTCTTGTGGTGAAATGCACCTCTACAGAACTTATACTCTGCACCTCACTCTTTCTTCTTGCCTGCTTTTATAGAATTCTCTGGTTCTTTCTGGTCGTGTTCTGATTGGTACCTACTCCAGGACAGGCTTAATCGGCTGTCATATTTGATATGTGCTTTCTGCCTCAAAGTACACTAACTTGTCTCTAGAATGTTCTTCCTCTCTATAAAGTGAGGATGACACCAGCCTCATCTAGTAGTGACTGTGAATGTGTCCCATTAATACCATGTTCGTGTAAAGTACAGTAAATGCATATACCACACAAAATACATTTTTAACCCTTTTTTTGCAATTTTGCAGTGTACCACTGCTCTGCAGTGGGATGCTACACAATATTAACTATTATATGTGATTAAGATACAAGTTATAGTTAATTATGCATTGCACTGCCAAATCTTCTAATGTTAACATTTACATATAACTGTGTATTGAATACCACAAAAATCTATCGTTGTTTTGCAATGAAATTATAGATGAATTAATTAATTTGCCTTATTAGCAAGAGTTCTTCACCTGTGAGATGCTGTCCCCTCATATGTATAAGTGCCCACCTGCCTGTTGATTCATGTGGCTTCGGTCCTGACAATGAGCACCCTGCACTGATGCTCCGTAGCTCAAATTTGGCTTTGGGAATGGTGACTGCATGTGACTTGCTACCCGGAAGTGGCAGAGCATCGCCACAGGGTGCCAATTGTCGGTGCCAGGCCAGATGTATGGACCCTTCTGCAGATGTATAGGCTCTTCTGCACCTCTGGGGACAGCCCCTCACAGATGATGAACTCTTGCTAAGACAAATCATGTCCAAATTTCTTGCTTCCTAAATGCTTTCAAGTGCTGACCATGCTTCCTGGTGTACTGAAGTCCCATTTGTATAATAAATCAAAGTTTATTTTACCTGGGAATGCTGCATCCATAGTCAGGTAATCAGCAGGGTCAACCTTACCAGGCAGTGTACATGATTTAATAGCGTTGATTCTGCTTACAGGTGCTTAAAGCTCTTTAATGGACAGATATAAGAATTGAAAATTAAAAATACACTAAACATCATGTAAACATAAAGCCAGATTTGAAAGCCAGAATCACTACATTCAAAGGGGGAGATTTGTGAAAACTGTCTTTGCTACCCATAGCAATCAATCACAGCGCAAGAATATTGTGAGATGGGAAAGCTGAGCTGTGATTGGTTGCTCTGGACAACAAAGAAAGTTTTCTGTTTAAAAAGTTTAATGAATTTCCTTAAACTCACTATATTTCGAACAAATGTTTGAGAGTGCCGAGACAGAATGAAGTCAAGGAGCTGTACTAGTCCTTATTGGTCTGACTGTGAGAAATGGTTATGGTATGCAACAGAAAACCTAAAATCTCTCCTCTGTAAATAATACATTAAAAGTCTCAGAAAACAAGGTATTCTCTTACATGTAGCCGGCCTTAATCACTAGCATTATTCTTCACTACTCTGTAAACATTTACTGCTCCACTTATACAAAACATATGCAAAAGTTCAAAGTAGTGACTTCTCTGCCAAAGAGAGTTCTTCAGGTGTGAAGGTATGTTCACATGGTTAAAATCTACCACTAATTCCAGTTTTCCCATTTATATAGCATATATAGACTTTTATATAGTATCTGTCAGCAGATTTGTACCTATGACACTGGCTGACCTGTTGTATGTGCGCTTGGCAGCTGAAGGCATCTATGTTGTTCCCATATTCATATGCTGAGAAAATTATGTTTAAATTATGTAAATGAGCCTCTAGGAGCAATGGGGGTGTTGCCTTTACTCCGAGAGACTCTTCTCTCTCTGCAACTGCTGCACCGTCTGCACTTTGACAGGGCCAGGCATGATGATGTTTTCATGGACTTTTCCAACAATTAACTCTGTCTACCCCGGAGGTTTTTAGTTTTTGTGTTTTCGTTTTGCACTTCCTGCCTTCCCAGATTCATAACTTTTTTTATTTTTCCTTTCACATAGCTGTATGAGGGCTTGTTTTTAGTGGAACAAGTTGTACTTTCCAATGCCACCATTTAATATTGCATATGATGTAGTGGGAAGCGGTAAGAAAATTCCAAATGAGGTGAAATTGGAAAAAAAATCAATTCCGACACAGTTTTACTGTTTTTTTATTTCCAATGTTTGATATGTGATAAAACTGACCAGTTACTCTCATTCTACAGGACAGTATAAATCCGGCGATACCTTATATGAAAAGATTTTCTTAAGATTTGATAGTGATAAAAAAATAAAAAGTTGGGAAAAAATGGTTCATTTTTTATTTTTTCGTCTCTCTCTATTTTTTCGCCTATTGTCTACAAAAGGAGAAAGTTCAGCACTGCTGCTACTCTCCTTAGGAGTGGCCGTCCGGTAAAGATGACTGCAAGAGCACAGCGCAGACTGTTCAATGAGGTGAAGAAGAGTCCTAGAGTGTCAGCTAAAGACTTACAAAAGTCTCTGGCATATGCTAACATCCCTGTTAGCAAATCTACGATACGTAAGACAATAAACAAGAATTTAATGTATTTAATTGCAGGATACCACAGAGGAAGCCACTGCTGTCAAAAAAAAACATTGCTGCATGTTGAAAGTTTGCACAAGAGCACCTGGATTTTCCACAGCAGTACTGGCAAAATATTCTGTGGACAGATGAAACCAAAGTTGAGTTTTTTGGAAGAAACACATAACACTATGTGTGGAGAAAAAGAGGCACAGCACACCAACATCAAAACCTCATCCCAACTGTGAAGTATGGTGGTGGGGTTATCATGGTTTGGGGCTGCTTTGCCTTGCTGGACTGATTGCTATCATCGAAGGAAAAATGAATTCCCATGTTTATCAAGACATTTTATGGCCATCTGTCCACCAGCTGAAGCTCAACAGAAGATGGGTGTTGCCACAGGACAACAACCCAAAGCATAGAAGTGAATCTACAACAGAATGGCTTAAACAGAAGAAAATATGCTTGGAGTGGCCCAGTCAGAGTCCTGACCTCAACATGATTAAGATGCTGTGACATGACCTCAAGAAAGCGATTCACACCAGACATCCCAAGAATATTGCTGAACTGAAACAGTTCTGTAAAGAAGAATGGTCAAGAATTACTCCTGACCGTTGTGCACATCTGATCTGCAACTACAGGAAACGTTTGGTTGAAGTTATTTCTGCCAAAGGAGGTTCAACCAGTCATTAAATCCAAGGGTTCACATACTTTTCCCACCTGCACTGTGAATGTTTACATGGTGTGTTCAATAAAAACATGGTAACATTTAATTATTTGTGTGTTATTAGTTTAAGCAGACTGTGATTGTCTATTGTTGTGACTTAGATCACATTTTATGACCAATTTGTGCAGAAATCCATATCATTTCAAAGGGTTCACATACTTTTTCTTGCAACTGTATATATACATATATTCTGGGGTGTGTATGAATGGGCGAATCGCCCATTTTGACGCTTTATTCAGTTTCGCTGTTTGCCATACGGGAAAGATATTTTTATATTTTTATACTATGGGCATTTTTGCACATGGCAATAACCATGATGTGTATTTTTTAGTTTTTTTATTCCTTTTATTTTTATTTTGGGGAAAGGTGGGTGATTTAATTTTTTAAGATTTTTTATTTTTAAAAACGTATTTATTTTTTACACTTTTTTGTAGTTCCCACAGGGAACTATAATAATCAATCCTTAGATTACTATTCTGATAGACCCCAATGCATTAGCATTGGAGTCTATGAGAAAATTACTAGTTTCCTATGGAGCCCTATTACAGGCAAGGGTTCCATAGTAAACACTGTGCAGCAGCCCCCTGTCATTCACTTAGACAGAGGCTGCTGCACACAAGCTCCAGCTTCTCCGATGCCGGACAGGGGAGCCAGCACTTCCAGTATTTCGACCACTCAGATGCCATGGTCAGGATTGACCACGGTATCTGAAGTGTAAGATGAAAGCTGACCTACAGTAACCAAGTATGGCCACTACACTTTGAACGGAGCTGTGTTTATTACCCCATTCAAGAGCTAGTTTCAGTGCCAGAGGCTGCAGGGAACAGCTGATCAGTGGAGGTGCGAAGTGTCAGACCTTCACCAATTAGATTATAATGATCTATCCTGAGGATAGGTCATGAATATCAGAGGCCTCGAAACCTTTAAAGGGAACCTGTCACCTCTACTATGCTACCCTCACTGAGCATTTCTAAATGTTTATTGTGTTGCCCTAAACATATAAATTACACTTTTAATTTCATCTGCAGCCAAATTAAATAAGTATAATGCATTTTGTACTTCCCGCCTTTTATGCAAATTAACACAAAAGAGTCATATCTTACTTGTGTGACCAGAGAAGAGTCATATTTTCTCTGAGTCAAGCTCCTCAGCACCACCTAAGAAACGCCCCTATATATAAAATCTAGCAGATTCGCTGTCAATCAAAGTCTAGGGGGAGGGAAATAGGCTCTGATAGTGTGAGAGGAAGGAATTATTTATGCAAATGAGCATAACGACGGGAAAGCTTTAGAGGGTGATATAATAGGACATGTTAGTCCTGAGAAGGTTATGGATGGATCGCTGGTAACTATTAAGGTAGACAAACTTGAAGGTACATTCAGTTTTATGTGTGAAAACATGGTGGCAGGTTCCCTTTAAGTTATTCATACGTTTTCAATTTGAATAAGAGAGGAATAACAGATTTAGTTTTTTTTTTTAAAGGCATTCCAGCAGTTATTCCATGAGAAATAATAGTAATTATTTAAAAGGATCTGTCAGGATGGTCATTTCTCTTTAACATATAGCTTGTACCAGGCATAACAGATTCATAAACTGCAGTGTCCTGACCAAATAGTCGCTGACATAGCCTCAGAACTATGCTCCTCGTTCACCTGCTGATATATCTATTGTGAATGAATACTTCAGTTACACATAAGGTAAGTAGAATAGCTTTTCTTCATACTCTGTTACAGCATATGTTATCTATGTAATATATAACTGGATGCTGATCATAGAGACACAAACCCTCGAAAAAAAGCTGGAAATAGTTCCATCATTCAGGTCCCTGAGACCTACAAGAAGATATTTCTATTACTTGTTTGATGAAGCTTTAACTGTCCCGCACTGTAAATCAGAGATATTAATAATTTGCAGCTGGTGAGCTGATTCTGCTTCTGCCAATCTGGCTGCTGATTTTCTTTGTGCTGTTGCTGTTTTATTGTTTTGCTTTTCATCTGCTAGAAATGCAAACTCAATAATAAATAATGAGAATTGAATGCTTACCAGAGCAGCGCTTTCTCTTCTAAAGCAAAGAAAAGCAGATCATCTATGTGTCACATTAGCACAGCTTCAATAGCACGCTCACATTTTTGGAATCCTTTCTTATAAGTTCTGTTTTCCATTGTGATATTATCTACTCCAAGTAACTTCATGGAAGATCAGATCACACTGATTAAAGCAAAAAAAAAAAAAAAAGATTACATTTGTGGTCATTTTTCAGCTAAGTGCTTTTTTTTTTTTACTCCTTTTTTCCATTTTGCAAAATCAGCACATATGAGACTCAGTTATAATTGTCCTGGGAATAAAATAATAACACAATATCCTTAACATCTCTCTATGCCAGTGGTCTGCAACCTGTGACTCTTAAAGGGGTTGTCTGAACCTGGACATATCCCAGTTTTCACCCAGGCAGGCCCTCTGATATGAGCATCGGAGCATTTCATGTTCCGATGCTCTCACTTGCCCTGCGCTGTATGGCGCAGGGCAAGGGCTGTTTGTTTGTATTTTGTACACTTCTAGGAGGAAGCTTCCATCACTGGCACTAATGGGCAGGCTTTAGCACTGCCCTAGCAATTTTACAGGCCTGTTTTAACAGGCAGCCACCCTCTCTTTTAAATTGAGCACTTCCCGTCCATCTGCCTGGGGCTTCTGAGCAGAGTATAAATGTAGCTGGTTCCTAGACCGCCCTAAACATTGTAGGCTAGTCAAGCCCAGGAGAGGCAGATCTGTTAGTGTTAGGGACCCATCGGCAGAAGCCACGTTGAAGCCTGGTAGATGGGTCCGACCAGGAGCGGACTGACAACTCATGGGGCCCCCGGGCAATAGGAGATTATGGGGCCCCTGTGTCCCCACCCACCCTCAAGCCACAACCACACACAGCCCCACCCACATATCCCACCGCCCACATCACCTACACTTGGTACAGAATTTCTCTTCACTATGTTCAAAATAAATGTTTACTAATAAAAAAATTTTTTTTAAATACTTATATTAAATAAAGTGCAACAATTGTACATTTTCAAATTGACTTGTAGTGAAC
This sequence comes from Bufotes viridis, assembly GCA_033119425.1. Classification (NCBI taxonomy): domain Eukaryota; kingdom Metazoa; phylum Chordata; class Amphibia; order Anura; family Bufonidae; genus Bufotes; species Bufotes viridis. The sequence goes on along the minus strand of CM065594.1, from coordinate 187,254,302 downwards.
TGACAAGGGAATTGCAAAATCTATTCCATGGTAGCTAATTTTGAAAATATTTCTATTTCGGCTGTTTTGGACCTTTTAAAATCCACCAATTGCAAATTCACAAGAAGGACAGAAAGCTGCTAGATTTGCAGACAAGAGTAAGTGCGGAGGTGAAAGAGAGTAAAGCTGGCCATACACCTATAGATTATCTGCAGACTTTCTATGGTCAGAAGGACAAAGTGCAATAGGTTCCTCCATCTACGCTAAACTGTACGGATGGAGAAATCTCCCACTGGGCCAAGCTTCAGTATCTTGTAGACAGCCCCGCTGGCTCTCAAAATTCCTGAACAATCTGATTGGATGCAGGTATTGCTAAGGTATTTTGACAGCCAGCGGGGCCGGCTAGCAGTATACTGAAGCTTGGCCCAGTGGGAGATTCCTCCATCTGCACAGTTTAGTGTAGATGGAGGAATCTGTTGTACTTTTTCCCTCTGACCATAGCAAATCTGCAGTTAATCTATAGGTGTATGTCCAGCTTATGTAACCTGTGAGTGAATGTGCCTGTCTTTGCAACGCACTGGATGCAGGAGTATATAATGCACTGGACGCAGGAGTCTGTAACGCACTGGACTCAGGACTTTGTAACGCACTGGACGCAGGACTTTGTAACGCACTGGAGGTATGGACTTTGTAACACACTGGACGCAGGACTTTGTAATGCACTGGAGGCTGGACTTTGTAACACACTACTGGACGAAGGACTTTGTAACATACTGGACGTAGGACTTTGTAACACGCAGGACTTTGTAATGCACTACTGGACGCTGGATTTAATTTAAAAAAAGAACACTTACAAGAGAGAGAATAGAATCCTTCCCCTGGCCCTGCCACCTGCTTGCCCATTCTGTCTCCTCAGTAGGTGCTGCCTGCTCATCCCGTGATTGGACCCTGGGCAAGAATGTACTTGGGCCCCCCACACCCTAGCATGCAATCATGCCCTCCACCACAACACACAACACCCCCCTTCTCCAACCATCCAGCACCCTTACTCACATAAAAGAAGTAATATATATAATATAACTTACAGTGAATTACTGTAAATACTTACAGTTCTGAAGACCCCAGCAGGCTCAGGATCAGTACTCTGGGCAGCTGGGCTCAGGGCTAAAGGTGGGCATCGCTCTGCAGTTCAGGAGGAGACTGGGGCCCAGCTCACCCTAGCATTGCAGTGCCTCCGTGTGACTTCATGGCGTGCGGCGTACACAAAGGGCAGGGGAGGTCGGGAGCAGGAGCAAGCAAGTAAGTCCTTCACTATGCGAGCCATGCCGCTCCCATAGTAAAGGATAGGATTGGGACATGGAGCCGGTGGAGCGGAGGCAAGATATTTTATGACGATGTCATTGAATTTGTGGGCAGTGGCCAGCTGCCCTTTTTGCCCCACATTAAAGACATCCCTGATGGGGGATCTGTGGATGATGTACTGTTATGGGGGCAACTGTGGATGACACTGCTATGGGGGCATTTGTGGATGACGCACTGTTATGGGGGCACTGGACGCTTTGTAACGCACTGGACGCAGGACTTTGTAACGCACTGGAGGTATGGACTTTGTAACACACTACTGGACGCAGGACTTTATAACACACTACTGGACGCAGGACTTTGTAACATACTGGACGTAGGACTTTGTAACGCGCAGGACTTTGTAATGCATTTGATGCAGGACTTTTTAATGCACTACTGGATGCTGGACTTATTTTAAAAAAAGAACACTTACAAGAGAGAGAATAGAATCCTTCCCCTGGCCCTGCCATCTGCTTGCCCATTCTGTCTCCTCAGTAGGTGCTGCCTTCTCATCCCGTGATTGGACCCTGGGCAAGAATGTACTTGGGCCCCCCACACCCTAGCATGCAATCATGCCCTCCACCACAACACACAACACCCCCCTTCTCCAACCACCCAGCACCTTACTCACATAAAAGAAGTAATATATATAATATAACTTACAGTGAATTACTGTAAATACTTACAGTTCTGAAGACCCCAGCAGGCTCAGGATCAGTACTCTGGGCAGCTGGGCTCAGGGCTAAAGGTGGGCATCGCTCTGCAGTTCAGGAGGAGACTGGGGCCCAGCTCACCCTAGCGTTGCAGTGCCTCCGTGTGACGTCATGGCGTGTGGCGTACACAAAGGGCAGGGGAGGTCGGGAGCAGGAGAAAGCAAGTAAGTCCTTCACTATGCGAGCCATGCCGCTCCCATAGTAAAGGATAGGATTGGGACATGGAGCCGGTGGAGCGGAGGCAAGATATTTTATGACGATGTCATTGAATTTGTGGGCAGTGGCCAGCTGCCCTTTTTGCCCCGCATTAAAGACATCCCTGATGGGGGATCTGTGGATGACGTACTGTTATGGGGGCAACTGTGGATGACACTGCTATGGGGGCATTTGTGGATGACGCACTGTTATGGGGGCACTGGACGCAGGAGTCTGTAACGCACTGGACGCAGGACTTTGTAACGCACTGGACGCAGGACTTTGTAACGCACTGGAGGTATGGACTTTGTAACACACTACTGGACGCAGGACTTTATAACACACTACTGGACGCAGGACTTTGTAACATACTGGACGTAGGACTTTGTAACGCGCAGGACTTTGTAATGCACTTGATGCAGGACTTTTTAATGCACTACTGGACGCTGGACTTATTTTAAAAAAAGAACACTTACAAGAGAGAGAATAGAATCCTTCCCCTGGCCCTGCCACCTGCTTGCCCATTCTGTCTCCTCAGTAGGTGCTGCCTTCTCATCCCGTGATTGGACCCTGGGCAAGAATGTACTTGGGCCCCCCACACCCTAGCATGCAATCATGCCCTCCACCACAACACACAACACCCCCCTTCTCCAACCATCCAGCACCCTTACTCACATAAAAGAAGTAATATATATAATATAACTTACAGTGAATTACTGTAAATACTTACAGTTCTGAAGACCCCAGCAGGCTCAGGATCAGTACTCTGGGCAGCTGGGCTCAGGGCTAAAGGTGGGCACCGCTCTGCAGTTCAGGAGGAGACTGGGGCCCAGCTCACCCTAGCGTTGCAGTGCCTCCGTGTGACGTCATGGCGTGCGGCGTACACAAAGGGCAGGGGAGGTCGGGAGCAGGAGAAAGCAAGTAAGTCCTTCACTATGCGAGCCATGCCGCTCCCATAGTAAAGGATAGGATTGGGACATGGAGCCGGTGGAGCGGAGGCAAGATATTTTATGACGATGTCATTGAATTTGTGGGCAGTGGCCAGCTGCCCTTTTTGCCCCACATTAAAGACATCCCTGATGGGGAATCTGTGGATAACGTACTGTTATGGGGGCAACTGTGGATGACGCACTGTTATGGGGGCATCTGTGGATGACACTGTTATGGGGGCATCTGTGGATGACTATGGTACTGGGACGCAGGACTTTGTAATGCACTGGATGCAGGAGTCTGTAACGCACTGACGTATGGACTTTGTAACACCTACTGGACGCAGGACTTTGTAACATGCTACTGGAGGCTGGACTTTGTAACCACTACTGGACGTAGGACTTTGTACATGCTGACGCAGGACTTTGTAATGCATGATGCAGGACTTTGTAATGCACTACTGGACGCTGGATTTAATTTAAAAAAAGAACACTTACAAGAGAGAGAATAGAATCCTTCCCCTGGCCCTGCCACCTGCTTGCCCATTCTGTCTCCTCAGTAGGTGCTGCCTGCTCATCCCGTGATTGGACCCTGGGCAAGAATGTACTTGGGCCCCCCACACCCTAGCATGCAATCATGCCCTCCACCACAACACACAACACCCCCCTTCTCCAACCACCCAGCACCCTTACTCACATAAAAGAAGTAATATATATAATATAACTTACAGTGAATTACTGTAAATACTTACAGTTCTGAAGACTCCAGCAGGCTCAGGATCAGTGCCCTGGGCAGCTGGGCTCAGGGCTAAAGGTGGGCACCGCTCTGCAGTTCAGGAGGAGACTGGGGCCCGGCTCACCCTAGCATTGCAGTGCCTCCGTGTGACGTCATAGCGTGTGGCGTACACAAAGGGCAGGGGAGGTCGGGAGGAGGACCAAGCAAGTAAGTCCTTCACTATGCGAGCCATGCCGCTCCCATAGTGAAGGACAGGATTGGGACACGGAGCCGGTGGAGCGGAGGCAAGATATTTTATGGCGATGTCATTGAATTTGTGGGCAGTGGCCAGCTGCCCTTTTTGCCCCGCATTAAAGACATCCCTGATGGGGGATCTGTGGATGACGTACTGTTATGGGGGCAACTGTGGATGACACTGCTATGGGGACATTTGTGGATGACGCACTGTTATGGGGGCATCTGTGGATGACACTGTTATGGGGGGATCTGTGGATGACACATATATAGCATCTTATGCTATATATATGTGTCATCCACAGATCCCCCCCATAATAGTGTCCTGCAGCCTCCTCTGACCTGTAGATTGTTAAATTGTATACTGCACCCCAACCCACCTCCCAGTCCACTGTTACATTGCTGCTCCCCCCTCTGTATGGCAGATTTGGGCTCTGTGTGTTCCCCTCATCCACGCTGGATGACCTACCTGCCCCCTCCCTCTCCTCCTCCTCTGCCTGGGATGTCATATTTGGCGGGGCCTGTCCCTCCTGCTTCCCCGGAAGCCCCCCAGCATGCAGGTCCTTCTGCTGCTCCTCAGCCTAGGGCTGGTCCTCTCCCTCACCCTGCAGCCCCCGATGAGTTCCTCTGGGACAGTGGTCGGAAGCCTGGGATAAACCTTGGGGGGCGCTGCGGAGCCTCCAGGAGGTACTGGGAATCCAGCTGAGATGCGGGGATCAATGTGGACTCCAATGGGCCCAACTGGAGGAGGCGCTGATGGAAAGGGCCGAGTGTCTGCTGAGCTGCAAGAGTCTGCAGATGGGGGAGCCCTCCAGGTACCGGCTCTGTACTAGTACTCACTATCAAAGTAGCGTAGCAGGCAGGCTGGCCAGACGGCAGCGTAACGTCACTCACTGCGTCACGTGCCTGCTCCTCCCACCTTATTAATGAAGCAGGCGGAGCAGGCTCATGACAAAGTAAGTGATGTTACGCTGCTGTCCGGCCAGGCCTGCCTGCTACGCTACATAGTTTAGGATAGGATTGGGACACGGAGCTGGCGGAGCAGAGGCAAGATATTTTACGACGATGTCATTGAATTTGTGGTTAGTAGCCAGCAGGGATCAAGAGGCAGCTGCCCCTTTTGCCCCGCATTAAAGATATCCCTGATGGGGCATTTGTGGATGAAAATGCTATGGGGAATCTGTGGATGACATACTGCTATGGGGATCTGTGGATGACACTGTTATGGGGGCATCTGTGGATGACACACTGTTATGGGAAATCTGTGGATGACGCACTGTTATCGGGCAACTGTGGACGACAACACTGTTATGTAGGGATCTGTGGATGACACTGTTATGGGGGATCTGTAGATGACACTGTTATGGAGGGGATCTGTGGATGACACATATATAGCCTCCTCTGACCTGTAGATTGTTACATTGTATACTGCAGCCCGACCCACCCCTCAGTCCTCTGTTACATTGCTGTTCCCCCCTCTGTATGGCAGATTTGGGCTCTGTGTGTTTCCCTCGTCCATGTTGGCTGACCTACCTGCCCCCTCCCTCTCCTCCACTTCTGCCTGGAAAGTCATATTTGGCGGAGCCTGTCCCTCCTGCTTTCCTGGCAGCCCCCCAGCATGCAGGCCCCTCTGCTGCTCCTCAGCCTAGGGCTGGTCCATTCCCTCACCCTGCAGCCCCCCGATGAGTTGCTCTGGGATGGGGTCTCTCTCTTTTCCCGGGGACAGTGGTGAGAGTCCCAGGATAAACTTTGGGGGCGCTGTGGAGCCTCCAGGAGGTGCGGGGAGTCCTGCTGAGATGCTGGAATCAATGTGGGCTCCAAAGGGCCCAACTAGAGGAAGTGGTGATGGAAAGGGCCGAGTGTCTGCTGAGCTGCGAGCGTCTGCAGATGGGGAAGCCCTCCCGATGCCAGCTCTGTACTAATACTCACTATCAAAGTAGTGTAGCAGGCAGGCCGGCCGGCAGCGTAACATCACTCACTGCGTCACGGGCCTGCTCCTCCCACTTTATTAATGAAGCAGGCGGAGCAGACGCGTGACTAAGTAAGTGAAGTTACGCTGCCGTCCGGCCAGGCCTGTCTGTTACGCTACTTTGATAGCGAGGATTACTAGTAGTACAGACCCGGGGCAGCTGCCCCGCATTAAAGACGGCCCTGCAGGAGGAGCCTCTCATGGGGCCCCCTAGTGGCCACGGGCCCTCGATCCATGCCCGAGTGCCAGAATGGTCAGTCCGCCCCTGGCTCCGACACACGTTTGATTCAAAAATGTGCGCACAGAGCTTCAATTTTTTTCATTTATAGTAGGTGTAATACCACTTTAATTTAGAATAATCCCTATTTCCCAGTTTTATTGTTTGTATGTGAGATGTTGTGCTGCCATACCTTTTTTTGTTTGCTTTCTGAATGCTAGATTTATGGATGTGAAAACAAAAAGGGGGGGTTTCAGTCAGCACTCCCTGTATGCAGGTGCACGTAGGTTATGGCAATTATACATACAAACACAAAAATATAACAGCACTCAGCAACTAGAGCTCTGCCCAAGATGGGAGCTGTAAGAGGACATTAGTGATATCGCATGCAAACAGTGGAGACATTGGTTTACATTTTGATCAAAAGGTAGTAAGCCCACTCACCCCGACACGGTTGTCTCCTAGAGTGGGTACTAACGCTAAATCTGACCTACTATAGGCCATGACAGCCACATAAAATCCTCCTAACGCTAAGTCCTACCTGTTATGGGCCACGACAGCCACATAAAATCCAGGGAGTGTGAGCCCAGCATGCACGCTGGGATAGACCTTACTTATTAACCCCTTCTGGTGCTGCAACAGCCTCCATTAGATCCAGGGATGCAGGTACCCACATGCATGCCGAGCCCACTGTGCACTCCTCCTGGAGCCAGATGGCTACTAGCAGGCAATGTGAGTACACATTCAGCTTTATACTCACTCTGATTGAAAACCAGCATCTAGGGCAGAAACACTAGTCAGGTGTGCACGACTGAGAAGGAGGTCGCCACACCTCCAACATATACTAAGTAAAAACAAAAAGGGGGGGTTTCAGTCAGCACTCCCTGTATGCAGGTGCACGTAGGTTATGGCAATTAAAAATACAAACACAAAAATATAACAGCACTCAGCAACTAGAGCTCTGCCCAAGATGGGAGCTGTAAGAGGACATTAGTGATATCGCATGCAAACAGTGGAGACATTGGTTTACATTTTGATCAAAAGGTAGTAAGCCCACTCACCCCGACACGGTTGTCTCCTAGAGTGGGTACTGTATGTATGGATGTGCACCTGCGACTATAAATGTGTGCGTCTAAATTTTCTTGTAGTCTATCCTGAGTGGATACAGGACCAGGATGAGCTAGCCTGTTAGCTTTACATTTTGTGCTTCCCTTCTCTAGCCCTAGGCTAGACTAGCTTACCTGGAATGAACTAGCATAGACTGAACTGACTCTGGAATGTTCCTGCCCTCTCTTATATAAAGGGTGACACCATCTATTACCATTATATTTACCATGTTCTTACAGAAACGAAATATACAGCAATTGCATGCATGACATGACAAATATATTTTTGCACTTTGCAGTATATATATGTGACAGCAGGATGCTGCATTTCTACGGATGAAGCCACTTGTTGATCCCTATTTACAGTGGATATAAAAAGTCTACACACCCCTGTTAAAATGTCAGATAAATCATTTCAGAACTATTTCCAGCTTAATGTGACCTATAAACTGTACAACTCAATTGAAAAACAAACAGAAATATTTTAGGTGGAGGGAAGAAAACAAAAATAAAACTAAAATAATGTGGTTGCATAAGTGTGTACACCCTCTTATAACTGGGGATGTAGCTGTGTTCAGAATTAAGCAATCAAATTCAAAACAAGTTAAAAAGGAGTCAGCATACACGTACCATCATTTACAATGCCTCTGATTAACTCTAAATAAAGTTTAGCTCTAGTTGGTCTTTCCTGACATTTTCTTAGTCGCATCCCGCAGCAAAAGCCATGGTCCACAGAGAGCTTCCAAAGCATCAGAGGGATCTCATTGTTAAAAGTTATCAGTCAGAAGAAGGTTACTAAAGAATTTTCAAGACATTAGATATACCATAACCCTGGGTTCACACTTGAGCGTATTTGATACGCACGTATTACGGGCTTTTTGGCGTGCGTAAAACGCGCGTATTACAGTGAGTTTTCGAAATAGGAAACATGCGTCATACGCGCGTTCGTGACTCTGGAGACCAATTAAAAAAAAAGGAATATCTACACTTAACGCGCGTAAACAACGCGTTTTACTCTCGTTTTACGCGCGTTCCCATTAAAGTCTATGGGTGAAAACGCGCGACAAAAACGTCCCAAAGAAGCTCAAGAACTTTTTTGAGCTTAGGGCGTTTTACAGCGCATTCAAACATGCTGTAAAACGCTCAAGTGAGAACCAGGGCCATAGGGAAGCATTGGTTTATGTGTGTTGAGCGTTTTACAGCGCGTTTGAACGCGCTGTAAAATGCTCAGGTGTGAACTGAGGGTAAAACACAGTGAAGACAGTCATCATCAAGTGGAGAAAATATGGCACAACAGTGGCATTACCAAGAACTGGACGTCCCTCCAAAATTGATGAAAAGACGAGAAGAAAAACTGGTCTGGGAGGCTACCAGGAGGCCTACAGCAACATTACAGCTGCAGGAATATCTGGCAGGTACTGGCTGTGTGGTACATGTGACAACAATCTCCCGTATTCTTCATATGTCTGGGCTATGGGGTAAAGTGGCAAGACGAAAGCCTTTTCTTACGAAGAAAAACATCCAAGCCAGACTACATTTTGCAAAAATACACCTGAAGTCTCCCAAAAGCATGTGGGAAAAAGTTTTGCACTTTTTGCTTATAATTCCAAAAGATCTGTTTGGCACAAAAACAACACTGCACATCACCAAAAGAACACCATACCCACAGTGAAGCATGGTGGTGGCAGCATCATGCTTTGGAGCTGTTTTTCTTCAGCTGGAACTGGGGCCTTAGTTAAGATAGAGGAAATTATGAACAGTTCCAAATACCAGTCAATATTGGTACAAAACCTTCAGGCTTCTGCTAGAAAGATGAATATGAAGAGGAACTTCATCTTTCAGCATGACAACGACCCAAAAGAATACAGCCAAATCAACAAAGAAATGCCTTCACCAGAAGAAGATTAGAGTTTTGGAATGGCCCAGCCAGAGCCCAGACCTGAATCCGATTGAAAATCTGTGGGGTAATCTGAAGAGGCTGTGCACAGGAGATGCCCTCGCCATCTGACAGATTTACAGTGTTTTTGCAAAGAAGAGTGGGCAAATCTTGCCAAGTCAAAATGTGCCATGCTGATGGACTCATACCCAAAAAGACTGAGTGCTGTAATAAAATCAAAAGGTGCTTCAACAAAGTATTAGTTTAAAGGTGTGCACACTTATGCATGAGCTAATTTTTTGTAGGATGAAGTGACGGTTCGATTTGTACTATTTTAGGGGGCATATGCCTTTTTCATTGCTTGATGTTGCACCTTTTGTGATGTAAGGTGACAAGAAAATGGGGGTGGATATTTTTATAGAGACGGTCGTTACGGACGCGGCAATTCCCAATATGTGTGCTTTTTTTTTTCTATTTTCATTTTTTTTTTTACGTGTTTTATTTTGGGAAAAGGTCTTTTTTATTTTTTACTTGAAACTTAATTTTTTTTCTATTATGGAAAACACTTTGTTAACTTTTTATTTTTGTCCCAGTCTGGGACTTCAACTTCTGGGGTCTGATCCCCTCTGCAATGCATTACAATACAACCTGTATTGTAATGCATTGGCTGTCAGCTTTTATGCTGACAGCCTGCCTGTGAGACTCAGCCTAAGGGTTGGATCTCACAGGTTTCGGTAAAAGCCAAGCCCTGATGCCTATGGAAAGCATTAGGCTTGCATTCTCTGCCATTGGGTCCCCGCAATTGCAGCGCGTACCCTCCGCAAACCCACTGCATGCCGCGGTCAGCTTTGACCGCGGCATAAAAGGGGGTAATATGCCGGCATCGGTGTATTCACTGATGCTGGCATATGCAGCAGGGATCCGGCTGTCAGTGACTGCCGGGTCCGTGCCGCTGATCAGGCAGGCGCAGCTCCGGCATCCACCCGATCAGCCCGCCATACATGTATGACGCTGGTCCTTAAGTAACGTCCACCAGCACCATACGTGTATGATGGAGGTTCTTAAGGGGTTAGTGACTACATCAAGAGCCTAATAATTATTTGTTATAATGATTCATACTATGAGCATTTCATCTACGTTTTAATGTTTAAAATTATAATTTTAAGAAGAATAAAATCCAAACTTCAGTGGAGCAGATTTGTTGTTATCTACTTTCTATATGTATTGATTTCCTAATACTCTCTTGGATAACTATCTTTGTCTCAATAAGGGATTTGTAGGAGTCTAGAGAAATGCAGACCTTTGAAAGTTCTTTATACATTTTAAATTAAGCTTTGTTCTCTTTAGATCTCTGAAAGCTATTGATAATCTCTAATGCTTTTGTGCACTTTTATTCTCTATTTCCTAACTATGCCACCTGACAATTGCTATTACAGTCTAGGGGCTAGAGTGTTACATTTTGAAAGATACTGGTTTTCCATGCTTATCTAACAACTGAAACTTGTTAGATGTAATTGGACATGAAAGGGGGGTGTCCAGGATTTGGATATTGATGACTTATCATCAGAATAGGCTATCAATATCTGAATAAATGGAACAACAGGCGGCTACACTCCCTCCAGGATATGGACAAATACAGGTGCTCACCACTTTGTGACACCACCCACAAAGGTCACCGTGCAAGAATTATATTATATTAGCTGAATTGGGGGCAACACTGAATACTATCTGGGAATCCAACCAGGAGTCTAGTATTGGTATTAACTAAAATAGTTTTATTTAAAATTATTTACTTATCATACATATATATAAGAACTATAATGATATACAAATCTAAATGTAGAACAGCGTCTCTGACTGATCTCAAATGCCAACTCAAGTGACTAATCAGCTAATATTCTGACTCTGTACTTCAAAGTGATACTGTGCAAAACATGAACATCAATTAGACTAGACTCAGATATAGTGCAATTGATCCTGCAAATCCTAATAAACCCTAAAAGTACTCTTTCGAATCTGAGATCCGATAAATAGTCTTGTTGCACTTGTGCTATCATAACTAGCGAAAATAGTACAATGAGATCACACATCAGCTACCATGTTTGTTGCCGCAGTATTGCAGCAGAGCCTATGCTGGTACAGACACTGTTCAAAATATACTGTGCACTTCATTGCAGAGTAGTCCAGACAGGAGATCGCAGCTGTCCAGAATGAACGCGCGCCTGTATAACAAATCAGAATAATGATGTCCAACTTCAGCACGTAAATGAGTGCTCTAATCTCGCACTGTAGTACTTATGCTGCCATGCTAGTTGCCATGCTTCAGCGCGTTCATGCCTCTTCCTCTCAGCCAGACTAGCCTGCCAGCTATCTCAGTCACAGCGCAGTGGTCCCAGAGTTCACGCATGTGTCTCAGCTGATGGCGCTGAGAGCTGGTAGCAGTGCAGCTGGTCCTAGAACTGTAGATATTGTATTCTTATTATAGTCCTTTCTTAGTCCTGCGCTGAAAGGTTTTTCGATGTGGAGGTGTGCAAACCGTAGGATAACACTATCTGTCCTGGCAGTCACTCGCATCCTGCCACTGCCATGCTTCATCTCACAGTCATAGCACTCGGAGTTGCCTCAGCGATTCACACTGACTAGACTATTGCTTTAGGATAAAAGTATACAAACAAAAACCATAAACCAAAAATTCTACAGACCCTTTTTGGTTATATGTTTTTGTTTTGTTTTGTTTTTTAATACTTTATCCCTAAAGCAAATAGTGCATATTTGGTCAATTGTTGAATGTCCTTAGGAGGCTAGTCCCCACAGCGGCCTGCTATTGACTGTGAGATGGAGGACATGTAGCAGTGGCCTCCCAGGGATGCGGAGGACGCTGGTGCCTGGGAGCAGGAAAAGTTGTTATCCTGCAGTTTGCACACCTCCCACATCTGAAAAACCTTCAAGCCCAGGACTAAAGAAGGACTATAATAAGGAATACAATATCCTACGGTTCCTAGGACCCAACGCTGCCTGCTGCCAGACTCACCCCCAGCGCCATCACGTGGGACGCCACGCACAGGCTGAGACACCACGCGGGACGCCGCGGTGCCGTGGAGCAAACTGAGCGCGGGATTGCAGGTAAGGCAGTCGGGGCACGGGACACGGGCTGGCATACAGAGGTGAGGAGGAGAGGGCCGCGGAAGACAAGCGGCTGAACGCATGTAAGGATAGCCGCATGTGACATCCAATAATTTAAAGTACCGGACTACGTACTGAGAGTGGGCCCACATCATTTATTGCTGAATTGTTGAGGTACCATCATTCTATTTATTATACAAGCGCACGGTTTATTCCTTGGACAGCAGCAATTGTCTCCTGGCACAGGACTACTCTGCAATAAGTGCACAGTTTATTTTTTGAACAGTAATTACTGTCTCCCTGGCATAGGACTACTCTGCAATACTGCAGCAACAAATAAGGATATCGGCTGATATTGTGTCCATATTGGTACTATTTTCACTAATTTATGTAGCACGAAGTTGTGACACTATTTTTCGGATCTCAAGATTCAAGAAAGAGTATTTTAGGGTTTTATTAAGGGATTTGCACAGGATTAATTTGCACTATATGTTGAGTCTAATCTAATTGATGTTCATGTTTTTTGCACAGTATGCACTTTGAAGTCACAGAGTTATGAATATTAGCTGATTAGTCACTTATTTTGAGAAGTTGCATTTGAGATCCAATTAGAGACGTCTGTTCTTACATTTTAGATTTGTATATCATTTATAGTTCTTATATATATGTATGATAAGTAAATAATTTTAAATAAAACTATTTTAGATAATACCAATACTAGACTCCTGGTTGGATTCCCAGATAGTATTCAGTGTTGCCCCCAATTCAGCTAATATCAATATCTGGTCGACAGGGGCAAAACACCCTGCATCTCTGCCAATTAGCTGTTCTGCAGTTGCTTCTGTGCCAGAAATCAGCACTGGAATTACACGTTGTCCATTTCTGTAGGGGACGGAGCTACTCACTGCAGTGCTGCTCCTATTCTCTTCAGTGGGAGCAGCACTGGAGTTACCAGATCCACCCACTACAGAAATGGATGGAACTGTGCAGTTCCAGTGCTGACTTCTGAGGCTGGCGCTACAAAGAAAAAGCAGGCTGTCAGGGGTGTGGAGTGTCAGATCTCATACTATGGCCTGTCCTAAGGATAGGCCATCAAAATCCTGGACATCCTCTTTATGATACAGTAAGTGAATAAATATGGGTACTTCCACACTTGCGTTGAAGGATTTCGTCAGGCAATTCCGTCAACGGAACTAACCGACGGATCCGTTAAAACGTTTGAAAACGGATTTCATTTGCAAACGGATCCGTTTGCAGATCCGTTTGACAATTGTATTTAAATAAAGGATCTGTCTTTCTGTTGTCATCCGTAAAAAACGGATCCGTTATTTATAATTTTACCATTTTAAAGGTCTGCTCATGCGCAGAGTGGAGGAACGGATCCGTTAATGCGTCAATTTTCAATGACGGATCCTCTCTTAATACATTTCAATGGAAATTGAAGACAAACTGATGCAAAATGAATGTATTGCTTTCCATTCAGAATGCATTAGGATAAAACTGATTAGTTTTTTCCGTTATTGAGCCCCGTGGAAGGAACTCAATGACGGAAAAGAATAACGCTAGTGTCAAAGTACCCTAATATAGTTTGGCATACTCAAGACAATTTGGCCATGACTACATACAGGCTTAGGACTACAAGTAGCAGTGTCTTGTCAGTGTGCTGCTACTTGTAGCCCTTGTCTGTTTTATATTGCAGCCATAGTAGTGTCCACCTGAACCCTTTTTATCTTATTTTTTTGAGATGCTGGTCTAACTTTGTTTTTTTTTTGAGGATGCAGGCTTAGATATTGGAACATTTCCTGAGTTATTTTGCCCCTTTGGAAAAATCCAGTAAGAAAATCATTAAAAAACAAATCTTTATGATTTCATAAATGGTATTTTCTCAGCTGGGAATTTCTATTTTGTGAACATAAATGTACCAATTATAATGAATTGCTAGAATGAGAAGTTGGATCAGCAGAATTGTTAGCCGGTGGAGGCAATCACAAGTATTCAGTTCACCAATGTCGTATATTTCTGTTGAGACATGCTTCTAATTCTGTCATGCAAATGGGTTAGTTTGACAGCAGACAGATTACCGAAAAACTCTTACAAGGACTGATGAGGCACTCATCATATTAGGAAATTATTGCATTGTCATGTCACATTGGGGAAAGACCTGTTTATTGAAATTCAAAATGTAAAACACTTGATCACCAGTCCACAAATAATTGCGCTGCGAGTCCGATGGGTGTTGCGGGATAAAACACACTTTCACAATTTATACATACACAAGTTCGGACAGCGCGTATGAATAGATGATCCCCAAAATAGCAGTTTTCATTTTCCTTTCTGAAAGAGACCCGAGGTCTGCAGATATCCTGCTGCTAGATATCCTGCAACTGGTAAAAAGGAGACTAATAGTGAAATACTGTTAGGCTGCACAAACCCCTATTGCACAGATTGTACTCACAGCAAGTTTGGAAATTGCAGGCGTGTAGAAATATCATCCGCAACTCTGTTTGTTCCCAGCGTGTGTATTATCGCTTCCACACTTGCATGCAGGGGTCAGCCACGGACTTTGCGATACCAAGCACCGGAGGGAAGCACTGCTGTCTCTAATCCTTCTTTTACTCAAAGGTTTCTGTAAACACAAGCCGCTCCCACCATAGTGAAACTCCGGTATCTACAGGATATCTGCAGACCTCGGGTCTCTTTCAGAAAGGAAAAAGAAAACAGTTTTTTTGGGGATCATCTATTCATACGCGCGATCCGATCCTGTTTATTGAAATGTTTGGTTGATTGTTTTGTAACAGAGTTATAAGTCAGTTCAGCACAGCCATAGGAAGAGTCAACAGTGTGTGTGTATGTTTTAGGATAGGGAAGGAGTCACTAATCTGGCTTGCCAGCATGGACATGTAGGACAGGTGACGGGATGACACATCTTGGAGGAGGCTCTGGAGTGGTTAGTTGTAGATCCCAGTTCCCACCAGAAGTCACATTGGGCATGATTAGCAAGTAGGACTGAGCAGCAGGTGCATGAAGCATTGGTGTGTGACCAGGCCAAGCCTGTCAGGAGATGGGCCGGTACAGCAAAGGCCTATGTGAGATGTGAGGCACCATGGCCAAGCAGAACAGTACTCAGAGGCATTTATTAAGGTAGTCTAGCGTAAAAATAGTCACAAAGGGCATTTTGCGACCATTTTAATGCCTGTGCAACAATATTTTGTCACACGGGTGTTTTTACTCCAAGTACGAAAGATGGGTGTTTCATGGGCTGGCCCCGGGAAAAGTTACTACTTTGAAGAAAGTACATGAAAAATGAGTAGATGAAAGTAGACAAAAAAACTATGTCAGCCAATTTTTTAGAAAGGTGCACAAACTGTCATATATGCGCCTAATTTATGACGAATCGCATGCCTCATCCTAAATTATCCATATACTACAGCAGGGCAGTGGGGGCAACTAAAACTGGCGTAAAAAAAAAACATCTTAGTAAATATCCCCCAGTATTGGGATTGTGCAGCTACCAGTGTCATGCCTTCAGCAATATTTTTTATATTGAATATGTATTATGCTTTGTGTTCCGGGTGCAATTGCTCCATTGCTGTCTGTTCAATCGGTTTAATTAGCTAGCTCACAATAACCTGTATGTTCATAGGGAACCATTGTATCTGTCACGTGACTTGGTGACATCATCAAGTGAGCTCATATAGGAGCCATTTTTTCTTTCGGTACCTGCTGAACTACCAGCATCTGAACTAATCCTCCTCATCCGAGCCTATAGTAGCATCACTGTTATAGTGGATGAAGGTCAGAAGTGTCGCAGCCGCCTGATTAGCCATGCGCACAAGACCTTAATAAAGGAATGACTATAATATAAAATAAGACATGATGCAATATATATTGTTAATATGGCCAGTCAATTACAAATATAACTATAAAGTGCATATTCAATAGTAGATATATTAACCCCTTAGTGACCATAAATACCCCTTTTAACTGGTGTAAACAAAGGGGTATAGGATAGACAGCTGGCTTGAATCAATAGTTATGTGTACCCAAAATGATGCATTAAAAACGATAACTTGTCCTGCAAAAAATAAGCCCTGATACAGGTATAGTGATGAAAAAACAAAATTGTTATAGCTCTTGGAAAGCGATGAAAAAATTTGCGTGGTCACTGTGGTCAATCCATTGATTATAAATTCTCACTCTACCAAACACTACTAATATTCTACTTCACTATATATACATTTATATAATTGTTCTACTATGTAAATTTGTGTATTTAAATTAATAAAACTCATAAAACAAAGTCAATGTGCAGTGGCCGGGATTGGGGTGGCCCCAACGCTATGCTGGGTCCCCTGAACACCGTCGAGGTGTCACCATGTGTTGCTACTCTCCGGAAGGGATGGTAAGGCGTGGTGCAACCCAATGGGAAATAAGTTCAGAGAGTCAGGGTCTGCAGTAAACCAGGATGCTTCTTTACTGGAGGAATTCAGGTACAAAACAACACAGATGAGGCATTGGGCTGGCTTCTCCAGTCTTCTCCCTGGCAGAAGAAGGGTTTGATACTGAGAAAAGGCCTGAGCTAGCTGTCCCTCTTTCTCTTCAGAAGGCTGGTACCCTGGTCCAAGGCTGGTGATCCAGGGTCTGTGGCTGCGTATCCCCGTCTCAGCGTCTTCTTCTGGTCACTCAGTAGTCTGGCAGAGTTTCCTCTTCCAAGCACTGTTCCCTAACTGCAACACATTAGGGGGCTCTGGCTTCTCTCCTTCTACACAGTTTTTGCTATACTAGAACCTTCTAGTGGGAGGGGTGGAGTGGAAAAACTCAGCACAAACAGATACATTGTTTCAGCTCCCGTCTGGTATAGACTTACATTAGAGCTTCAATGATACTCAATGGCAATGACACAGCAGGTTTTCCAGACAAAAACAAGTTTCCAGACATAACATAGCTAAAACCAAACATTTAAAAGGTCAGGCTATCTGCTTTTTGGTGATAAACAAGCCTGGGTTTTTCCCTCCAAAACATGGTAGTAAACAAGTCTGGATTTTTCCCTCCAAAACATGGTCTTCTTTAAACCCTATGGCATCTGTGGAAAATTACCAGCTTCACAATCAAAGCCCTAACAGTCTCTCAGTATTCATTAACCCTTTCCACAGACCCATGTAAATACAGTGATAATGAACAGATATATATCACTATAAATATATATATATATATATATATATATATATATATATTTATAATGCAGTTACACAGTATTAAACAGCGCAAGTTAACAAAGTAAGAAGTTTTAACTTTGCATAGGGGAAATTGCCAAATGTCCCAAAATGTCCAAATGTCAAAGTACTCCCTGCTCCAGGGCACTACAAATGCCTCCTCAATAAAAATTGATCATAGCGCTAATGTGCTGCATACTTAACAAATTGCTAGTTCTAAAGTGCTGCATCATAAATATTAATATTATATAGTGTATAATCAAAATTCATAACCTTAGAAGGGTTATCCCACCTTCTGTTTTGCGTGCCGTGGCTGCTCTCTCCTCATGAAAAAACTGCTCAGTCAGGTGCGTTGACCTTCCTATTGAGTGACAGCTGAATCAGAGACAGCTGACTTGACAACTGAAGAAATGACATGCGCAGTCATGGGTGAGGAATAAACATAAGAAGGGAGTCAAGAGATTGGCTGCACATGCACAGATATGCATGATCCCGTGAAGCTGGCCAGCCAGCGTACAAGACGACAGAGCAGGACACGGTGCAAGCACAGCCACCGCGGCAGTATCGTGACAGTGGTCATAACTATTGACAACCACATGAACACAACTCAGAGGAAGAAATGCAAACAGAGAGGAAAGAAGGAGGAATTGATTACAACATGTATTTGGTAAATTGCATGTAGTGGGATAAACAACACAATTATTGAAACTTCATTACATGGGATAACCTCTTCAATTTGTGATTATATAATAAATGATAAAAAAAATGAATCTATATATCCCAAAATATAGTTAACTGGTGCAGCTAATACATTTTTTAACCTCTTGTGTATTATACTATATTTGTGGTCACGGCTACGGGGAAGAAAATGGCGACGAGCTTTCTAGGAAACTTACCTGAATGGTTAGATGTGTGCCCTTAACCATGACGCGGGGAAGGCCTATAAGAGGGCATCCCCTAAGTGGGGGAAGGAAAGAAAAAAGGGGGGGGGGAACCAGGGAAGGGCACACGAAGCGCACGTGGATGAGAGCGCCCGACCGTGCTGATATACCCCTCTGCCCCTCCCACAAATCCAGGCTACTAGTAGCCTTAATACTTGTGGTCACGGCTACGGGGAAGAGAATGGCAACCGAGCTTCCTAGGAAACTTACCTTGATGGTTAGACGTGTGCCCTTAACCATGACACGGGCAAGGCCTATAAGAGGGCAAAAACCAGTTCGGGTAGAAAGGTTTATTAACACCAATAAATTTACAACACCAGATTAACAAAAGCTTTAGCGATTTCATGCTGCGGGTTTGGCACATACCGAGTGTAATAAGAGGACTCCCAGCGACCCATCTTTTTGATGATATGGGCCAGGACACCGTGTTTTGAAGCCGCCGAGGCGGCACAGATTCGAAATGAGTGACCAGAGATGGAAAGGGGGTCGCGCCCTAACCCAGTCATAAGAATTCTAATGTGCTTGATAAACTGTGATGGGGGAAATGCCTGGGCATAGAAGGGTAATAACAGTCCGGTGGGGTCCCACTTCCCTAGAATGGTCCTAAGTTTTTGAAGAACCTGAACTGGACACCAGTCATTAAAAGTCAGGAAATATCTTACCTCGACGGCGGGTCCCACCTGCGAGGTCTTGGTAGTGGACAGCGACAGCTTTGAGAAGGACCGGGCGTGCACTCTTCTGGCCTTAGGAAGCCATAGAAACCTAGATACATTGCAGCTTTTAAGATAATACTCTTAAATGGCCCAAAAGGATTGCCATCTAGGGAACGGGATAAGGACCTGAATAACTCCCTTGACACTGGTTCTCTTTTGGGGCCTGTGGCTGTATTGGACTTGAGAATACCCCTTAAGGTGGCCTTAACTGCTTGCAAGGAAAACACAGAGATGAGGCCAGGCTGGACCAAAAGGGAGTGGTGTTGGATGCCTGCTAAGTAGGTGCGAATGGTGTTGTATGACAACCTTAAATCTGAATGACAATAACCCAAGAAGGCCATGATGTGCTGTGGATTGTTGACATTAATCCTGCTATCTGGATGTGGCTCGACAAACTGATTGAAGATACGCCATCCTGTTGCATAGTTGCGAGAGGGACCATCCTGCTGTGTTGGCCGAGAGGGACTTGCGCACCAATTTTGAAGCAACTGCTAAATGTCTTCCTAATCCATCACCAGGGATTGGAAAGCTGGCAAAGGTATTCCCAATGACTCTGCCTCGAGCATGGCCTGGAAGAAAGTGGAAAAATTAAAACGAGACAAGGCGTCTGCTGCTACGTTCTTGGCACCCTTGATATACTGGAAATGAAAGTTGAATTGTAGGGACAATAAAATTAACCTACGTACAAAAGACATGATCAGTTGAGACCTTGACCTGGATCTGGACAAGATATCCACGATTGCCTGACTGTCAGTGACAAAGATCACGGCTCGGTTTGACCATGCCCTGCCCCAAACCTGAGCAGCTGCCACGACTGGGTAAATTTCCAAGAGTGGGGAAGATTTTAGGGAGCAGGCTGAGACAGGATCTCGGGTGGCCACTAGCCTGCAACCCATTGGGTTTGAAAAATGGCCGCGTACCCCCGAGAAGCCGATGCGTCGGAAAAAAACTAACAGGGGGTCTGGGTCTCTTTGTGGAATGAACAAAGAAATCCCATTCCAGTCAGATAGAAAATGACTCCACATGGCCAAGTCTGCTAGAGCATTTGGATCTAATGTGACTAGACTGTCCTGCTCTGGGGCATCAGGGAGGAGCTGAAGCAACTGGGAAGTGAAGGCTCTGCCCTGTGGCATGATTTTTGTCGTAAAGTTCAACAAGCCTAAAAGAGATTGTAACTCTACCTTGGAGAGGGTTCTGACCAACACTGCCCTGGCCACCACTGATTTAATTTTTTCCAACTTCTCTGCTGGAAGGCTGGCCTGCATCTCAATAGTATCTAAAGTGATACCCAGGAAGGTGATTGAAGTGGAAAGCCCTTCGATTTTTGCTGGCGCCACTGGGACGTCAAGATCGCCAAACAACCTGAGTAACCTGCCCAAATTGTCTGAACATTGGCCTGGCCCGTCAACAATTAAGAAGTCATCCAAATAGTGGATCACCATCGGACAGCCAGCGCGATTGACCAGTAACCAGTGCAAGGCCTGGGCGAACTGGTCAAAGAGCCAGGGGCTGCTCTTGGAGCCAAAAGTAAGGCAATTGGCAAAATAATATGCCATAATATTTCCACAGTTGTGGGTGGTTTGGTAATAATTTGAACGCACCGGCAATGTCAGCTTTTGCCAACAGCGCCCCCCTACCGACCTGAATAATGAGCTGATTGGCTTCATCGATTGATGCATACTGCATAGAGAATTCTTCAGACGGAATTAATGAGTTGAGACTGGGGATAACTGAATCATGAGGCGCTGACAAGTCATATATAGTGATGTCGCGAACATAAAATTTTCAGTTCGCGAACGCAAACTTCCGCAAATGTTCGCGAACGGGCGAACCGGGCGAACCGCCATAGACTTCAATTGGCAGGCGAATTTTAAAACCCACAGGGACTCTTTCTGGCCACAATAGTGATGGGAAAGTTGTTTCAAGGGGTCTAACACTTGGACTGTGGCATGCCGGAGGGGGATCTATGGCAAAACTCCCATGGAAAATTACGTAGTGGAGGCAGAGTCAGGTTTTAATCCATAAAGGGCATAAATCAACTAACATTCCTAAATTGTTTGGAATAACATGCTTTAAAACATCCAGTGTGTATACGATCAGGTATGATGTTGTATCGATCAGGTAGTCTAAGGGTTACGCCCACTTTACAGACATTGACAGACCAAACTCCCCTTTTAATGCACCGCAAACAGTTCATTTGCACAACCGCAAACTCCCCATTTGCACAAGGTTGGATACCAAGCTAGCCATGTCCCGGTGATGTCATTGAAGGTTTCTTCCTCCACCCAGCCACGTACAACACCAAGGGTCCCCGAAAGGTGAATTGAATAGATTTTCGAACGTGGAGATGGTTAAAAAAACGCTGTCTCACTCCCCTTTGTTTTTATCCACGGTCACTGCGTCTGCGCCGTGCAATTTACTGTCACACCCGATATGAGTGGTATTTTCTGTAGTACTATTCTCATCAGTTTAATCCCTATAACGTCCCCAATCTGGGGGCCATTTATTGAATAGATTTTTCGAACGGAGAGATGGTTAAAAAAACGCTGGCTCCCTCCACTCTGTTTTAATCCACGGTGACTGCGTCTGCATCGTGCAATTTACTGTCACACCCGATATGAGTGGTATTTTCCTTAGTACCATTCTCATCAGTTTAATCCCTCTAACGTCCCCAATCTGGGGGCCATTTGTTGAATAGATTTTTCGAACGGGGAGATGGTTAAAAAAACGCTGGCTCCCTCCACTCTGTTTTAATCCACGGTGACTGCGTCTGCGGCGTGCAATTTACTGTCACACCCGATATGAGTGGTATTTTCTGTAGTATTATTCTCATCAGTTTAATCCCTCTAATGTCCCCAATCTGGGGGCCATTTATTGAATAGATTTTTCGAACGGGGAGATGGTTAAAAAAGCGCTGGCTCCCTCCACTCTGTTTTATTCCACGGTCACTGCGTCTGCGCCGTGCAATTTACTGTCACACCCGATATGAGTGGTATTTTCTGTAGTACTATTCTCATCAGTTTAATCCCTGTTACGTCCCATATCAGGGATTGCCTTTTGTGAAAAAAAATTTAGGCCGGGTACCTTCGACTGCCTTCACAGTGACAGACCAAACTCTCATACACCAAACTGAATTGATTTGAGGAACCGGGAGATGGAAAAAGCAGCTTGGTCGGTCCTCTTACTCCCAAATTGGGGCACTGCGCGTGCACAGAGCAATGTGCTGTGACACCCTATATGAGTGGTGTCTTAACTAGTACTATTCCTATCAGTTTAATCCCTGTTACGTACCCTATACGGTCGAATTGATTAACCATTGTCGAATTAGCGAACCATTACGACATCATGAAATAATTTAGTTCTGAGCTCTGTACTTGCTTTGTATTGGAATTGATGGGGATTTTTTTAATTGTCTGCATCATTTCTAAGAGACTTTATTATGATTTTTTTATTTTATGTATTAAAAACCCATACAACATATAAAAAAAAAAGGTAAATTAATGTTTTTTCTATGAAATATTATCCAGCCGTCCTATCGCTTTTGGTCTGACCATAATGAAGCAACGGCCTTATCATCTGGGGTGTGGCAACATTGCCACCACACTCATAGAGGTGATGATTGCTTCATTGTGATACGCAAGCCCCTTCACCACAACAAGGTAACGATCACGAAGGGAATTGACACTTGTATGTGCCTTTTTTTTTGGTTTGTTTTGCAGCCACAGTGCTGCACCATAGGACAGAAAAATTAGGCATGTACACATGCCTGAAAAATAATGGCATTGTTGCAGCCGCTATTGTAGCAGCGGACGGAAAAATTGACGTTTTCCAGGCAGAAAAGTGACTAAAACATTGCGGCTTGAACCCTAGTTGGTGGTGGAGAATTCACGAAAGTCATCCGGTATGCAGACATTAAATACAGCAGCGTGGGGATCATTTTGAGGCCAAGGCATGTAATCAGGCCTTTTGTTAGTCAAACGTATCCCCACTGTCAGTCCCTTCGGGATCCATGCCTCATTCATCTTTATGAAGGTGAGGTAATCAACACTTTTTGACCGAGGCGACTTCTCTTGTCAGTGACAATGCCTCCTGCTGCACTGAAGGTCCTTTCTGACAGGACACTTGAAGCAGGGCAGGCCAGAAGTTCTATCGCAAACTGGGATAGCTCAGGCCACAGGTCAAGCCTGCACACCCAGTAGTGAAGGGGTTCATTGCTCCTCAGAGTGTCGATATCTGCTGTTAAGGCGAGGTAGTCTGCTACCTGTCGGTCGAGTCGTTCTCTAAGGCTGGATCCCGAAGGGTTGTGGCGATGAGTAGGACTGAAAAAGCTCTGCATGTCCTCCATCAACAACACATCTGTAAATCATCCAGTCCTTGCCGCCGTGGTAGGAGGAGGATTACACTCACCTCTTCCCCTGTTAGATTCCCGTTGTGCTGTGACATCCCCCTTATAAGCTGTGTAAAGCATATTTTTAGTTTGGTTTTGAACTGCTGCATCCTTTCCGACTTTCGGTAATTTGGTAACATTTCTGCCACTTTCTGCTTATACCGGGGTCTAGTAGCGTGGCCACCCAGTACAGATCGTTCTCCTTTATCCTTTTTATACGTGGGTCCCTCAACAGACATGACAGCATGAAAGACCCCATTTGAACAAGGTTGGATGCAGAGCTACTCATTTCCCGTTCTCGTCCTCACTGATGTCATTGACGGTCTGTTCTTCCCCCAGCCACGTACAACACCATGGGTCCCAGATAGGTGACAACAACGAGCACCCTGGGGTGCCTGCTGTGGTTGGTCTTCCTCCTCCTCAAAGCCACCACATTCCTCCTCTGACTCCTCTTCCTCATACTCCTCTTCCAGCGTTGCTGCAGGTCCGGCAAGCGATGATGACAAGGCTGTTTCTGGTGGTGATGGTGACCACAACTCTTCCTCTTCCTCTTCACGCTCATCTACAGCCTGATCCAGAACTCTTCGCAGGGCACGCTCCAGGAAGAAAACAAATGGGATGAGGTCGCTGATGGTGCCTTTCGGTGCGACTGACTAGGTTTGTCACCTCCTCAAAAGGACGCATAAGCCTACAGGCATTGCGCATGAGTGTCCAGTAACGTGGCAAAAGATTCCCAGCTCCGCAGAGGCTGTCCTAGCACCTCGGTCATACAAATACTCGTTGACGGCTTTTTCTTGTTGGAGCAGGCGGTCGAACATTAGGAGTGTTGAATTCCAACGTGTCGGGCTGTCGCATATCAAGCGCCTCACTGGCATGTTGTTTCGCCGCTGAATATCGGAAAAGTGCGCCATGGCCGTGTAGGAACGCCTGAAATGCCCACACACCTTCCTGGCCTGCTTGAGGACGTCCTGTAAGCCTGGGTACTTAGACACAAAACGTTGTACGATGAGATTCAACACATGTGCCATGCACGGCACATGTGACAACTTGCCCAAATTTAATGCCGCCAACAGATTGCTTCCATTGTCACACACCACTTTGCCGATCTCCAGTTGGTGCGGGGTCAGCCACTGATCCACTTGTGCGTTCAGGGCGGACAGGAGTGCTGGTCCTATGTGGCTCTCTGATTTCAGGCAAGTTAACCCCAAGACAGCGTGACACTGTCGTATCCGGGATGTGGAATAACCCCTGGGGAGCTGAGGGGATTCAGTTGATGTGCAGCCAGACGCCGCTGCAGAAGAGGACTCAGCCGAGGAGGATATCGAAGAGGATGGAGTAGGAGTAGAGGAGGTGGCAGTAGGTCTGCCTGCAAGTCGTGGTGGTGTCACCAACTCCGCTGCGGAGCCACACATTCCATGCTTGTCAGCCGTCAGCAGGTTGACCCAATGCGCAGTATACGTGATATACCTGCCCTGACCGTGCTTTGCAGACCAGGTATCAGTGGTCAGATGGACCCTTCCCCCAACACTGTATGCCAGAGATTCCATGACTTCCTTTTCAATGACATGGTAGAGGTTTGGGATTGCCTTTTTTGAAAAAAAAATTCGTCCGGGTACCTTCCACTGTGGTGTCCCAATAGCGACAAATTTTTTGAAGGCCTCAGACTCTACCAGCTGGTATGGTAAAAGCTGGCGGGCTAAGAGTTCCGTCAAGCCAGCTGTCAGTCGCCGGGCAAGGGGGTGATTCTGTGACATTGGCTTTTTACGCTCAAACATGTCCTTGACAGACACCTGACTGTGGGCAGATGAGCAGGAACTGCTGAAGGTGAGAGGAGGAGTGGCGGTTGGTTGAGAGGGGGCAGGGAGGACAGCAGTGGTTGACGTGGCTGAAAATGCTGGACCAGGAGGAGCATGGTGGCTTTGAGTTTGTGTGCTGCTTGTACTCATGTGTTGATCCCATAGGCGTTTGTGATGTGAGATCATGTGCCTTCGCAAAGCAGTTGTACCAAGGTGGGTGTTGGACTTCCACGACTCAGTTTCTTTGGCACAGGTTGCAAATGGCATTGCTGTTATCAGAGGCAGACACACAAAAAAATGCCACACTGCTGAGCTTTGCAATGACGGCATTCTGGTGGTGGCAACAGCATGCGTTGACTGGCGTGCTGTCTGGCTGACCCCAGGTGCCGATACATGCTGTCTGACTGTGCCACTAACTCCTTGCGACGACCTCCCTCTGCTTCCAACTCGTCTCCTCATTCTCTCTGTCTCCCCTTCTGAACTTTCCCCCTCTTCTTCTCTTCGAGCAGGCACCCACGTGGCATCCGTGGACACATCGTCATCATCAACCGCTTCACTTGTATCTGACACCTCAGCAAAGGAAGCAGTAGCGGGTACAACATCATCATCATCACACTGTACGTCCATGTGTGTAATCCTGCCTGACTGAGACATATCCCCGTAATCTACATCATCTGGCAATAATGGTTGCACATCACTAATTGCATCCAACTGATGTGTAAATAACTCCTCTGACGGATCAAGTGAAGCGGCTGTGGTGGTAGTGGTGGTGGTGGCGGCGGGCCGGTGCATGGTAACTTGAGAGCAGGTGACCGAAGCTGAGCTGGAGGAGGATGGTGCGTCAAGGTTCTTAGCGGAAGCTGTTGAAGATTGGGTGTCCTGTCTAAGCCAGTCAACTATGTCCTCAGAATTTTTCGTGTTCAGGGTACGTGGTCTTTGAACACTGGGCATTATTCCAGGGACAGTGGAAATCACAGCACCACGACCACGACGGCCCCTGCGGGGTGGCCTGCCTCTGCCTGTAATTTTTTTTTAGATAAGTTGTACTACGCGTGCTAGGTACTGTGCCACCCGGTATCAGTGGTGGGTACTGGCAGTGGGCACACTACAGTCAGTGGAAGTGGGCCTGACACACACTAGCAGCAGGCAAGCAACTGAAATTAGACTACTGTCTAAAAATTAAATGCCTTATTTATCGGCAAGCTACTGTGCCACCCGGTATCAGTGGTTGGCACTGGCAGTGGGCACACTACGGTCAGTGGAAGTCGGCCTGACACACACTGGCAGCAGGCAAGAAACTGAATTTAGACTACTGTCTAAAAATGAAATGCCTTATTTATCGGCAAGCTACTGTGCCACCCGGTATGAGTGGTTGGCACTGGCAGTGGGCACACTACAGTCAGTGGAAGCGGGCCTGACACACACTGGCAGCAGGCAAGCAACTGAAATTAGACTACTGTCTAAAAATGAAATGCCTTATTTATCGTCAAGCTACTGTGCCACCCGGTATCAGTGGTTGGCACTGGCAGTGGGCACACTACAGTCTGTGGAAGTGGGCCTGACACACACTGGCAGCAGGCAAGAAACTGAATTTAGACTACTGTCTAAAAATTAAATGCCTTATTTATCGGCAAGCTACTGTGCCACCCGGTATCAGTGGTTGGCACTGGCAGTGGGCACACTACAGTCAGTGGAAGTCGGCCTGACACACACTAGCAGCAGACAAGCAACTTAAATTACACTAAAGTGTAAAAATTAAATGCCTTTTTTTGATGCAAAGTACTGTGCCACACGGGATGACAGGGGTGGGCACTGGCAGTGGGCACACTACAGTCAGTGGAAGTCGGCCTGACACACACTGGCAGCAGGCAAGCAACTGAAATTACACTAAAGTGTAAAAATTAAATGCCTGTTTTTGATGCAAAGTCCTGTGCCACAAGGGATGACAGGGGTGGGCACTGGCAGTGGGCACACTACAGTCAGTGGAAGTCGGCCTGACACACACTAGCAGCAGGCAAGCAACTGAAATTACACTAAAGTGTAAAAATGAAATGCTTTTTTTTGATGCAAAGTCCTGTGCCACACGGGATGACAGGGGTGGGCACTGGCAGTGGGCACACTACAGTCAGTGGAAGTCGGCCTGACACACACTAGGGCTTTTTGGGGTGCTGTCAGGAAGCTGTCCTTACAGCAGAGATCAGATGAGTCTTTCAGGACTGGAGTGGACACTGAATTCACTAGCCTAGCTATCGATTTCCCTATTAAATCAGCAGCAACTACACTCTCGCTCCTCTCACTAAGACTGCAAATTCCGAATGAATCTAAAATGGATGCTGTTCAGGAGATGGGAGGGTCTGGGAGGGAGGGTATGCTGCTGATTGGCTGGAATGTGTCTGCTGACTGTGAGGTACAGGGTCAAAGTTTGCTCAATGATGATGTATAGGGGGCGGACCGAACATCGCATGTGTTGGCACGTTGAGGCGAACGCGAACAAGGTATGTTCGCCGGGAACTGTTCGCCGGCGGATAGTTCGGGCCATCTCTAGTCATATATCAATCGTTTTTTATTAGACAACTGTTTTGACACAATTCCTATCGGACTGACCTGCCACGTGTCAAAGGGAGGGGGGAGAAAGGCCCGATGATGAAACCCTTTTGAAGCTCGGACTGAATGAGACTGTCCACAGACTCAGGATCTCTTACTGCAGTAAGTAGGTTAGGACCCTCCCAGGTGGATTGCGGCAGAGCAACCAAGCGGGTCAGAAAACCGGCTGTGAACACGGAAATGAGAAATTGGACAAAGTGAGGATCATGATGGAGCTGGAGGAGTGTTGAAAGCAGGTCCTTGTTGACCCTGTTTAGTCAGGAAGATTTAGAGCATTGGGGACAAGTGGTTTTTGGGTGGGCCCTAAAGCAAATTGAGCAGACGTGCAACAAACGACACCTGTTGTAGTTACAGGGGGCAATGTTGTAGTTGTTGCAGACTTGGGCGTTTCCTAAGAAAACTACGGGTCTACCTAACCTATCCAGGGCTGCAATAGTCCTTTGGGCGCCGGCCCCGGGTACCTGCCTAACTTGAGGGCTAATGCTAATGTTAGGGCACCAGTCGGAGGAGTGAAGCGTGGACTGACAATTGCTGCAGACCGGGGACCTGAGCCCCACGAAATGTCTACAGAATAACTCCATGTCCATCACCGTGCAGTTTGTGACTTGATGGAACTGTGCTAATGCAGCCGCTGCCTTGGCCGAAAAAGACCTGTGATAGTCATAAAACGCGTGTCCCCCGTATTTATGCCCTAGGTCAGTGACGCGGTAGAGGTAAGTGTCTAATTCCTCTCTTCTTTCGGGTTGGGCAGAGCATATGATGTCCCTAAAGAGGCTGAATGCTAACACAAATTTGGGTATTGACAGCTTCTTTTTGAGCTGCACATTTTTCGCTTTCAGGATGACGGAAACATCACCGCAAGCGATAGTCTGGTTTTCGACCGTATCATGCGCCGCTATCAAGATGGATGCCAGGTTCACGTCTTTGCCTGCCAAAATGTCCTTCCTTAAATTCTCAGGGACAAAATGGGATGGGGTGATGTTGGGTGACCCAGTGGACCCACCTGGGGAGGAGGGCCCATGGGTGGAAGAGGCCGAAGTGGACGGGGAAGGCTGACTGGTGCTACCCTCCCGGTCCTCTAACACCGCGAGCCTCATCTGCATATCCGATACTGAATCCGTAATCGTGTTGATGGTGGCATGGAGCTGGACTAGAGAAAGCTGGATGGTAGATAGGGAGACTTCTTCCTCTGCAGGAGCACCGGTATCCGACAGAAGGAGCCTATACAACTCAGCTTTTCTAGCTGATGCCGAGTGCCTAATTCCTCTGCGATTTAATTCAGCAACCAACTTTGGCACAGCCCAATTCCTGAATGACACACTGCTGGCCTGGTCTGAAGTTGCTGTTTCCGGAACTGAAGCTGCGTCGTCGACTACGGAGGCCCTAGACATGATGAACTGCAAAAAAATAAAAAACAAAACAGAAGGACGAATAAAGGAACATAACTGAAGAGGCGAGGAATGAGTAAGAACCAGATGAAGGCAGCTGCCGGCTAGCCAACAAGCCCCGGACTTTAACCAACAGCTTTCAGAACCCGACACCCAGTGACCAGTCCGGAGGAAAAAAACTAGAGGTGACAAGTTATCGAAGAGCCAACTGGCGGCCGAGGGAACCCAATTATAGCGCTACCCACAGCTGGCTAGAGGAAAATCAAACTACTGGTACCTGTCGAAATTGCAAATCCCGAGGGATTGAACTTGTGTTTGAACCTTGGAGGACTGGAGGCACCTATTGACAACCTGAAGGTGAACGACTGAATCCTGGGTCCTGAGAGACCCGCAAGGACCGAGGTTTAACAAAGTTAGACATAAAATAATTGCTGCCTCTGGAGAAATGAAAATATATTTTAAAGAAGAACCTGCTCGAATACCTGGGAGGGAAAACTATAGTAGACTCTAAGGAAGAAACACTTATAGCGAGCAACTTGTGCCACCTGTAAAGGAAGAAAACACATAAAAGAAAACATTGACGGATAACAACAACAGGAACAATAACCAACCCCATACCCTACAGAAAAAACATGTTGCCCACTATCTGAACCATAGAGAAAAACCTGCGTAACTAATTAAGCTGCACTGGGCAAGAGGGTTCCTGGCGGGTGATTCACCCATGAGACCCGAACCTACCCCCGTTGGGACCAGACCACCAACCAGAAAACTAACCTTGCACCATGTTCTACGAACAACCAGATCATGAGCAAATTCCGGTGGCCGATCCACCCGAGGAGAAAGACAGGATGATGTGGAGTGCGAGTCTCTGATGACAATGCCAGCTGTGAGAGAATTCTGGTGGACGATGCACCCGAGAAAACTCGAGACAGTGTCATGACGAGCCTCAATTGACAAAGCCATACCGTGAGAGAATCCTGGTGAACGATCCACCCGAGGAAAACTCAGGACAATGTCATATGTGGACCTCAGATGATCCTGCTGGAGCGTGAGAAAATCCTGGTGAACGATCCACCCGAGGAAACTCAGGACAAAGTCACGTGCGAA
This sequence comes from Bufotes viridis, assembly GCA_033119425.1. Classification (NCBI taxonomy): domain Eukaryota; kingdom Metazoa; phylum Chordata; class Amphibia; order Anura; family Bufonidae; genus Bufotes; species Bufotes viridis. The sequence continues at coordinate 187,223,732 of CM065594.1, read as the reverse complement.
CCTTAGATGAACATACTGGAGCGAGAGAGAATCCTGGTGGGCGATCTACCCGAGGAACTCAGCATCATGGAGAGCCTCAATTGACCAAGCCGAACCGTGAGAGAATCCTGGTGAACGATCCACCCGAGGAAAACTCAGGACAGTGTCATGTGGTCAATATCATAAAACCGTACCATGAGGGACTCCTGGAGAAGAATCCACCCAAGGCAACTCAGAATAATAAAGCGTGCAACCTCTTATGATCATGCTGGAGTGTGAGAAGTGCACGATCGACCTGAGGAAGACTCACGGCGCGCCATGCACTAGCCTCGGATGATGAAGCCCGGTCGTGAGAGAATCCTGGTGAACGATCCGCCCGCGGAAAAACTCAGAACCGTGTCATGCGCAGGCCAAAAATCCGCCTGTGAGAGAATCCTGGGGTACAACCCACCTGAAGCATAAAACAATGACACCTACGCAACTAACGGACCAGGTATCATCCTGGCTGGCCGGCGACGATTTCAACCCGGGGACCCTCCACTTGACCGGCCACTTGAAGGGAAACTGAAGGAGGGCGACGGGCCATGAAAGACCTACAGGGCCCCCCCAGGTGGAGTCAAGGCGTCGAGGGATGATTATATTTTTTTTATTTTTTTTGCAAAGCCAGAGAATCAACCTGTGGTGGATGGAAACACACCCCCCGCCAAGATCCACTGGGAACCAGGTGGATCCATGCCCTGCTCTGCCTGACACTCAGGCATATGAACACACCACACCTGCTTGTCGGCCCTCAAGAGCTGACCCCTCCTGAATGTGAATAGGGTAACCCCACCCCGTATGTGCGATATTCTTCCTTTCCCAAATAATAAACCTAAAAACACCAGCATAGCAGAGCCCCCTGACACCCGGAGCACACTGAAATACCCCACAAGCTACGGCTGACTGTAGAGGACTGACCGTGCACCGCCGCAGTCAGGAGTCGGGCGAGCATAATAGACGGCATGGGAACGAGGCGATACCCGCTATCTGGTAGCGCGGGGATGCGTCACACAGGAGGACGCGTTTTCATGGAGACCCGATACCTGGCATGAGGCGGGCGGTGTGGATGGTAATTTACCTGGAACCCAGCACCGGAACGAAGCAGGTAACAGGCCACCTTGCCCCCCAGCATACCTGTTGTTGGGAGAGCCTCCCCGAGGAGATGGAAGAGCTGCCTTGTCGGCCGAAACTCACCAGAGCCGGAAGTGCGATGATGATGAAGCACAGGCCTTCTAACACACCCTAAGGCACAGGGATGAGAGCACCCGACCCTGCTGATATACCCCTCTGCCCCTCCCACAAATCCAGGCTACTAGTAGCCTTAATACTTAACATTCATGTATCATAATGTCATTATTTATCTTTACTTTATTCTTTTCTTCCTTCTTTTTTCTTTCTTTTTATTCCTCTTTTTCTACTCTTTTCCTTTGTAATCTGCTTACTGATCTTCTTTTGCTGCTTTAGGACTCATGCACACGACTGTCGCCTGTTTTGCGGTCCGCAAATTGCAGATCTGCAAAACACGGATACAGTCCGTGTGCATTCCACATTTTGCAAAACGGAATTTCTGGCCCATAATAGAAGAGTCCTATCTTTGTCAGTAATACAGACAATAATAGGACATGTTCTATTTTTTTTGCAGAATGGCCATGCGGACATATGGAAACTGAATGCACAGTTCTGTTTTTATGTGGACCCATTGTAGTAAATGGATCTGCATATGGGCAGCAAAAAAAGGGCACAGAAATGGAAAAAGATATATTCGAGTGCATGAGCCCTTACTGGATGCTTTTTGCTGGGAAAAGTATCTCAAGCATAGGTTATTCTGAATCAAACACAGAGAAAAATAAATTTATAAAAAATACCAACTTTAAAACCACCATATGCCAACCCCACTGGCCTATGTTAAGAAATACCACTATTACAGAAAAGCACTAAACCCCATTTTCTCATTTAACCCTCTTGGGGCTAAAGTGTCTGAAAATCCACCTACTTTCCATTTTTTCCCTTTTTCACCTCTTCTTGCTCCTGGATGTACCATGTCAATTCCTCAGAATTTTAGCAACAGTGGATTCTTTTTGTGGAACAATATAAAGTGTTTTGGTATCGTTTTTAAACTATACAATCTTGGACATCTCTGGATTTTCAATATCTCTGATATGTTCTCTCACTCTCATATTTCTACTTGTTAATCCTATATACATTTTCTGCAGGTAGAAGAGGCATAACAAATAACTCCTGTGGAACTAAAAGAGATATATTGTTAGATTTTGAATACTTTTTTACCCTCTGAATCCTCAAATTCAAAAGCTTTTTCAACAATTTGGCAAGCTTTACATTATCCACATTGATAGGATCCCACTTTTGGTGTTACACCTTCCATCAAACTCCTCCTACTAGGTATGTAATGACTGTATCAAATATCTTTCAAGTTTTTCACCCTTCTGGCTGTCATCTGGGGTCCAATTACAAGGCATCCTTTTAAAGCTCGATATGTCTTAAATATTTCACAATGTTTCGGATATTACATATAGTCTTCTATTGCTTATTATATTCTGTAATGAATCTTATTTGATTTTCATCTTTGTTTTATCTTGCAAACAATGTTAAAGGGTTATTACCATCTCAGACATTGGGTGCATATCACTAGGATATACTTAGAACGGAGCCCTCAAAGTCCCCGATGGTGCACCGTGCGTGCACGGCCAACCTCCATTCATTCCTATGGGAGCGACAAAAATAGCTGAGCGTCACACTTGACTATTTTCATAAGTCCAATTGAAATGAATGGGAGGTGCACTGTGCAAGTATGGCTACTGATCAATTCACTTCTATGGGGTTGACTATGGGGACTTTGCTGGCATTGTTCTAAGCATGGGTGCTGGACCCGCACCTATCAGACATTGGGGGCATATTCTAGCGATATGCCCCCAATGTCTGAGATGGGAATAACCCTTTAAAGAAGACATATTAGCATTCCTAACATGTCTTAACATAACATATTTAACATAACATAACATAACATATTTTAGTAAATACTCCTATTCCCCAAAAAATGACAATTCTGCCACATATTTTCTTAAAAGCCTGCAGTTTGCTGTTTCTATTATTCCTCTTGAAAACATATGTATAAATTGCCAACTCAACGTTAGCGTTTCTATTGCCAAAGGTGTGTGTCCTTACACAGTCTGCCACTGCCAACACTGATTGGACAGTGTGAGACTTTGCAGTGACAACCCCCACTTGGTAACACCTGGTTGGCAATTTATTCATACATTTCTAAGAGCAACACAATTCTTAGACAGGATACTATAGAATTGTTATATAATGGGGAATATGATTGTTTCCTAAACAGACATATCAGGAGAGGCACATTCTCTTTAAAGCTTCTTCCACACCCAAAATTCCCGCTACAGATTTAACACATTCTGGAAAACAAATTAGCATGAAGTTACTGGGATGATAATTTTTGTTTGTGGATTTAACCTGTGCTTTTGGCTATTAGCATTACTGACTTGACATTATGCCAGATATTATAAAGTTCTGAGTAACAGAAAAAGTTCCATCAGTTGAATTCCTAATTTACAGTTACTAAATCAAATCATATGAACACAAAGTTTGTACAATTGTTGTTTATGTTAACATCTGCAATTTTGCACCATGGGTGAGTGGGTGCAGGACTGTATTTACTATTGGGCACTTGAGGGCACAGGCCTGAGACGCCAGTAAGTTGGGGAACTCAACTTAGTATGCATGCAAGTCTCCCTCCTGAATTCAACTTAATTGCAATCCTCAAGACAGCAATGCAGTTAAATACTGCAGCGGGGCACGAGAGCTCATGGTTACCTGCTTTGTCATTCACACTCATAGGCCTCAGACCTAAGCCTGAAGCCTATGGGACAGTAAATCCGAGTGCAGGCGGGCATTATGACCTCATCGTTCCCACTTGCTTAAGGATGCAATGCAGTGTCATCAGTTAGATTGGCCTCATGAATCCCAGCATCCAAGCCTGTAGGCTCGAAATGGCTTGCGGCCTCTATATGGGTGTCAGGAGCATAAGTCTTTGTGAGTACTCATTTTATTTCTCTTTACTGGCACTTTTTACATTATTAAGGGAGTAGGGGGCATTATGGGGGACATTACTACTGAGGGTGAACTGGGGGACATGACTACTGGAGGAGCACTGTGGCATACGTTACAATTGGAGGGGCATTGTGGGGGACACTACTACTGGAGAAGAACTGTGGTTGACTTTACTACTGGGAGGACATTACTGGGGGACATAACTATTGCAGGGGTGCTGTGGTGGACCTTTCTACTGGGTTGGTCACTGTGGCGGACATTACTACTGGGGAAAGCCTGTGAAGGACATTACTGGCAGCACTATAGGGGGCAGCACTATTAGGGAGCATTACTGGAGGCACTGGTGAACTATATGAGACATCACTGGGGGCATTTTAATACTAGGGGCACCATAGGGGCTATTACTCTAGGCATTGGGGAAATTTTTATACTGGGGTATTATGGGGATGTTTTGTACTGGGTACATTAGTACTGGAGGCACTGTAGGAGACATTATAATACCAAGGGCACAAAGGCCCTGGGGGCAGTTTATGGGACATTATTATTGCTGGAGAAACTATAGACATTTTTATTGTCAAAGGCACTATAGAGACATTATTACTACTGGGGCATAACATAGGCATTATTAATAATGGAGGCATTTTAAGGTGGCATTATTACTACTGGAGCACTATATTTTCAGCAGTATGGTATTTGGGGGCATTAGAGAGCATAGCAGGCACAGTGTTGGGGAGACAGTAGAATGACACTGTTGGGGCACCTGTATGGTATTTGTGTTGAGAAGATGAGGAGAATTATGAAAAATGAGGAATCTAAGATGTCTGTGTGGCAACCTCTGCAGAGACAAGATGTGGCTAAAAGAGTTTGTTATGGGGGCCTGGATTGAACAGTGAATATGATGAAAGAGAATGTCTACATCAGAGAAGACGTCACTGGATGTAAGAGGTGTGTGGTACTATATTATTCTGTATGTTTGATAGTGCTGGCAGGCAGTATGTTGGTAGAACTGGCTCACCACTCTTACCTGTGTATCATCTCCTCATCCCCCTCCTCCATATCTTAGAGACAACTGGAGGAGGAGTGAACATGGCAGCTGGCGCTGACCACCACAGACTGGCAGCTTCTAGGGAGGTTTTTATGCTGTTAGTACATTATATTGTACTGCATCATAGTATTTTGTTCTACTGGGGCAGTATTTTGTCCTGCAATGTGGTATTTGTTTCTGTAGCAGAACTAAACACAAAAGTGCAGTAGAGAGTTACACAATGCAGCACTATATACTGCTCAAGCAGAACCAAAACTACAGTGCAAAAAAAAGTTCTGCTGGGGACCGTGCTATTTGGTTTTGCTGAGGCAGTATGTTGTACTGCACTGTGGTATTTGGTTCTGCTGAGGCAGTAGGTTGTTCTATGCTGTGGTATTTAGTGAGGCTGGGGCTGTATATTGCTACAGAACCAAATAACAAAGTGTAGCACAACACACTGTCCCCTAACGTATTGCTGGCCCCATCTATATGTTAGTCCCACCTACTTATGTTGGCCCCACCTCCTGTCAATTGGAGCCCTGATCGGAAGAATTCAGACTTAGTGCCTATGATGGCACCAACTATAAATTTGGCCCTGAGTTGGTTCTTAAATTGCAACTGGTTTAGCACTTTCTGAACATCCCGTCCTCCACCCTGAGTATAGATGAGCTAAGTTGATCAAATTAATTTCCATTTTCACAAAAATTTGCATTCCAGCAAATTCGGACAAATTTCTCACAATCATGGCCACCATTTTACAGTTAAGAAGACAGAGGAGGTGGCATCTGCCACCAAAAAAGGGATAATAGCGGGATCATGTTTTACTCAAAAAATAAAATCTGACAGTACAGTTCTGCTTTTAAACAGTCTGCTTGTTATCGGTGGGTACCATAACATGTCTATAGGTGGCACAGCTTAGTTTTACAGCAAGACACGGAGGCTCATATTGCTATCTCTTCCTTTACTGTCCACCAATAGCAGTAAAGAAAAATTTACATAACCATAACAACAAAGGACCCTCCCCTGTCAGATCCTATAACAAGCAGCTCCTCTTCTGAATCTTCCTCTTTCTTTGCTGCTGCCACCAGATAAGTAACATCTGTGCATTAGACTGTATTACTTTCTGTTGCATGGTTGCTGTGATTAATGCTTTAATCTCTGAACTTCAGTTTGCTTAGGGGTTCTATATATTTTTTTGTACTGTGCTTTTCACCATCTCCTCTGGTTTTGTCCCATATTTTATTTTTCTGGGCTCTTCATCCCTGTGCCTTTCTTGGGGGTTCCCCCCCCCTTTGGTGTTCCCCGCTGGGATTATAGCGGTCCGTTGGTTCCGGTGCGGCGGTTTACTCTGCCAATCCCCCCACCCTCATCCTTCCTGTTACCTGCGGTCTGCGCCGGCTTCTGGAGGTTTCCTCTGCTTTCTTACTTGTTCCCCTCTTGCTCCAGAGGCCATCTTTTCTTCCAGCGCCGGCCCCGCTCGTTCTTCCGCGGGTCGCGAGATCTCGCAAGATCTCGGCGGCCATTTTGGTTGCATCTCGCTCGTCATCTCGCGGGATTTCGGCGGCCATTGCTCCCATACTCCGGACACAGCACTCCTGCTCTGCGGCTTCTGGGGTGATTAACCCCTCGTTTGCGCTTAGTTGGGGGATTGTTCTTGCGGCCACATATATTATTTTGCCTTCCCTTAGGTTAGACCTTGCTTTGGTTGCCATTTATTAATCTATTCTCCCGAAACATGTCATCCGACCTTTCCCGCTCTGGGCCTACCCCCCCTCCATCCACTGGGGAGCCCAGAATGTCGGACATGAATATGCAGGCCCTGGATTTGCAGCACTCGGTCTCAAACGCAATTATAGAAGCCCAGGGGTTCCATGTCATCTATCATCTCCCAGACCATATCCTAGGCTTTGTCTGCCCATGCCCCTGGCCCCTCTAATCAGACGCCTGTTATACCTAATCCGCAGCCTGCCATTTGTGTAACTCCTACCACACAGGAGAATCTGACTGATGTGATCCAAGCCACCCATGATAGCGTGCATAGATCACTCAAAAGAGCCCTACCGCGCCAGACAGAAAGGGCGCGCACGTGGAAATTTGCTAGAGCACAAAATAGCGATATTGAATCAGACTTGGAGTCTGATATGGAGGCTTATGCGGAGGCGAGCTGCCATTCTAAGGAGGAGATGGAGTCTGATTTACCAGGCACTGCTGGCCCTATGCCATCCACCTCTGGGTCTATGGGTCCGGCCTCCACCGCCCCTAATGCGGCATCTGCTCTGGTGGATCCCTCTGGCGCCCCCTTGTTCGACCCTGATACCCTCCACCACCCTCGGTCAGCGGAGTGGCTGCCAGCGGCTCATGTGAGCAATTATCTGGAACACTGGGTACGCTGTCCTCTTAGCAAAGAGGCGCGTAGTAAACTCAGATCTGAGTGCCCTAGACTGTTGGTTCTTAACAAGGTCTGTGAGACCCCATCAGTCGACCCCAAGATGACCCAGTTCTTGGCGAAGACCGGCTGGAACCCCCACAAAGGGTTAGATTCGGCACTAAGGAGCTGCCAGGACAAGCTCCTGAACATATTTGGTCCCTTTGCCAAAATTTTTGAGATGGCCGAGTCGGCCAGAGTTGAAGGCTCTCCTTTTGATCCGGAGGAGCTTACTGACTGGATACAAAGAGCCATTTGCATTGCGGGCAGTACTAACTCATCCCTGGCCATTGAACGGCGTAAAGCCATCCTCTTCAAGATAGACCTGAAATTGGCTAACCTGGCACTTACTGAGGCAGGTAAGGATGCGCAGGGTCTGCTATTTGGGGATTCCTTTATCAAGGACCTCAGTCGATTCGTGGGGGCATTTACAGCCCTGGACAAGGCCCAGTCCTCTATGCGCAGGGTTTTCCAGGGACGGGTCTCCACTAGGGCCGGCAGTAGTAGGGGCCGCCTGTCCGGTCGTTCCAGTTTTCAGGCCCGCAGCTCGGGCAGAGGCTCCTTTGCCCAAAGACCACCCTTCCAGGAACAGAGGAACCCACCTCCATTCCTCCCGGCCAGAGGCGGCCAGTGGCGATCAAGGTCCTTTAGAGGGAACCAGAATTTCCGAAAATCCTTCGGTAAGTCTATCCCCAGTGGGGACTTCTTTGGGTCCTTGTGTCGGGGGCAGACTCTGTCACTGTTTCCACGTTTGGTGCTGACCACTGTAAGGGGATTCCACATAGAGCTCACAGACTCTCCGAGTCTCATCCCTCCGCCCCCCCCCCCCCCACTGGCACTAGTGCACGCCGACAGGGAGCTCGTAGACATCGAGATGATATCCCTTTTCCAAAAAAGGGCGATAGAAAGGGCCCCCCCTACTCGGGGGAGTCCTCCGCAACATTTTTCTGGTTCAGAAAAAGGGCGGTCAAATACGGCCAGTGATAAATCTCTGCGCCCTGAACGCTGTGGTACGTTATCGCCACTTCAAAATGGAAGGGATCCACCTTCTTCTGGATTTGCTTATTCCAGGGGACTGGATGGTGAAGTTGGACCTCAAAGATGCCTATCCGACGGTTCCAATTGCCACAACATCATGGGATCTCCTGCGTTTCCGGTGGAGAGGCGAAGTGTGGCAGTTCCCTTGCCTCCCGTTCGGCCTTTCTTCGGCGCCTTGGTGCTTTACCAAACTTCTGAGCCCAGTCATGGCCTGGCTGCGGAGTCGGGGTATGCGTCTAGTCATCTATCTAGACGACATCCTCATTATGCACCAATGTCAGTCGACCCTATTACGACACCTCCAGTGGGCTTCGGACCTCCTGACGGGTCTTGGGTTTCTTCTGAACTCAGAGAAATCCTGCCTCACGCCGTCGCAGTGGATGGAGTTCCTGGGCTTTACGGTGGACTCGATTGCAGAATCCGATTGCAGCCTTCCGACAGAGAAATTGCGGGCGATCCGCAAGGAGTTGAGACATGCCCTCTCGGCTACCTCCCTGTCCCTGCGCCACCTGGCCCGCATCATTGGCCTGCTGGCTTCTTCGATTCAGGCGGTGTTCCCCGCTCCTCTCCATTATCGATCCCTACAGCGATTGAAGATTGCCCAACTTCGTTCCGGTGCCACGTTTGCGGACACAGTGGTTCTGGATCCAGAGGCTCGGGAGGAGCTTCATTGGTGGATAGACAATTTGGAAGCGTGGAACGGCAGAGCGATTTTCGGCTTCCAACCGGAATTCACAGTGGAATCGGACGCGAGTCTTCGGGGCTGGGGTGCCCACTGCAAGGGTATCTCCATGGGAGGTCGATGTGAAGACGGGCTTCGACTTCCGACCATCAACGCGCTGGAGCTCCTGGCGGGTTCGTTTGCCATCTGGAGTTTTACCAATGGCATCGCCCTTGCGTGCATCAGGTTGCGCATGGACAATGTGTTGGCGGTTCGCTATGTCAATCACCTGGGTGGCACCCAGTCGGCTACATTGGCTCGTCTGGTGAAGGAGTTCTGGTCCTACTGTCTTTCCAGGGACATCATGGTGCAGGCGGAATACCTTGCGGGTCTACACAACTACCGAGCGGATTGGAGCTCCCGATACTTCGCGGATGGCAGCGACTGGAGGCTCGCACCGGAGATATTTTCCACGGTTTCGGACACCTGGGGTCCTTTTGCCATAGACCTCTTTGCCTCCCGACTCAATACTCACCTGCCCCATTTCTTCAGCTGGCGCCCGGATCCAGAGGCAGAGGCGGTGGATGCGTTTCTCCAGGACTGGTCGACTGCTCTGCATTACGCGTTTCCACCTTTTGCCATGATTCCGAGGATGCTGTTGCAGACTCGTCGTCAGGAGGCGGAATTGTTGGTGGTGATTCCCTTCTGGGGGACTCAGGCCTGATACCCGATCCTTCTGGAACTACTAGTGGACGTGCCTCTCCTTCTTCCGGGTCAGACGGATCTTCTCCAGGGCCCTCGGGGCGCTCAACATCCCCTGCTGATCGACGGATCGCTTCAACTGCTGGCGTGCTGAATCTCAGGACGCCCGGAGAGGTCGAGATGCCTCCTGGACAACGCTTGGGCTCCCGGCACCCGAAAATCTTATCGGGCAGCCTGGGGAACTTGGGTTAGCTGGTGCTTGGAACGGGACCTGAATCCCATTTCAGCGCCTGTGACTCATCTTTTACAATTCCTTACGTCCCTTTTTGAAGTGGGGAAGGCTTATAGGACTATTAACCTGTTCCGTTCGGCAATTTCCTCCACTCACCTGGGTTTCGACGGTGTTCCGGCGGGACAACATCCTTCTGTTTCTCGCTTATTACGTGGCTCGCGTTTGGCTCGTCCTCCCCGGCCACACTTCACCACTACTTGGGACGTTTCCTTAGTCCTTTCCTTCCTCTCCGTGTGGCCTGACAACGCGGCTCTTTCCCTCCGTCAGCTGTCGGCTAAGTTACTGACCCTCTTTTGTCTCATTTCCTGTAAGAGGGTTTCCGATGTCAGGGCCCTTGATCATGACGCTAGGTCATTTTCTCCTGAGGGCGTCACGTTTAACATTTTGCGGCGCACCAAGACCAATATTAGGTCGGTGTCCTATCCTGGTTTTCCGTCTACCCCGGCGCTCTGTCCAGTGGCCTGTTTGAAGGAATATGAGTTGCGGACTCGGGCTCACCGCTCTTCGGACGTCCCACAATTGTTTCTCTCTATTCGCCATCCTTTTGGCCCAGTTTCTAGTCCAACTTTGGCGTGCTGGATGAAGTGGATCATGTCCCTTTCGGGGATTGCTGCGGCGGTCTTTACCGCACATTCGGCCAGGAGCGCGACGGCCACTTCCCTGGCTATTTCGGGGGCTCGTTTGGAGGACATTTTGCATTTGGCCGATTGGTCTAGGGCCACCACGTTTAGGGAATTTTACTTTCGTCCGCCTCCTCATGTCACGTGTTCTCATCTATTATTAATCAGCTTTGAACTTGCAATATGAGCCTCCGTGTCTTGCTGTAAAACTCAATGATTTTCCTAGTCTATGACGTAAAGTCATGGTTTTATTAAAGACACGGAGGCGAGTATTGCCCACCCTGGTTTGTTTTCCTGCCCATTTATGTTTGTGATTATTGGTCTATTTACACTGTAAGTTTATGGTTATTTATTTCATATGTTTATGTTTCTGTATATTTATTTTTCAGTATATTATTGATTGCGGCATTACGGTTTACTGGCGGTTCCGGGGACTGTTTTGTGCAGTTTTCTGCCTGTTTCTTACACTGGCTATATTATTTGTTCTCTTTCAGCTTGATTTCCCTCGGTGTCTGGAGATCTACGTCATTCTGAGTTTACAGAAGTGTTAGCCAGGTTGGCTTGATTCTGCGGTTTGGTGGACCTGGAGGGTTGTCGTTTCCTGTGTCCAGTCCCAGTTCCGGTTCCAGTTCCAGTTACGGTTATGCTGTTGGTGTCACGGATACAAAGAAAGAGGAAGATTCAGAAGAGGAGCTGCTTGTTATAGGATCTGACAGGGGAGGGTCCTTTGTTGTTATGGTTATGTAAATTTTTTCTTTGCTGCTATTGGTGGACAGTAAAGGAAGAGATAGCAATACTCGCCTCCGTGTCTTTAATAAAACCATGACTTCACATCATAGACTAGGAAAATCATTGAGTTATTGTGCCCTACTCAGGAGGAAGGTTTTTGCATCCCCCCTCTGAGGGAGGAGTTGTGCAGTTTTGGTTGCATCATCCAAAGAAGTGTGAAGCTTCCTCTATCACTCTATACTGACAAGTGCCAAACTCCTGAGAAGAGTAATTCTGAGAGAATGAGAAAAGATATCTGCAGACTGTCAAGGATCCTGAGAGACTGTGCTCATTAGCAAAGTTATGCTCGTTTATGGCTATGAACTTTGCTGCTTTTTTTGGAAAGAGTATGTGGCAAGAGTTCAGGCCACACATATACAACCGATTGGCCATCCATTTGATGATCTGCACCGCTCAGTTTGGGAATCGCAGAAAGAGTTAAACAGAATAGCACATCTATCATCAATCTGGAAAGTTCCAAAGTGTTTAAATAGAGATTCGGGACTACTAATACTATCATTGTTGCTCCACCTATATACAGCCATTGGGAATAGTAATCTGTACTGCAACTCTCATCATCCATAGTAAAGAGGATGTTTTTTGTTATCACTAAACTGGGCCTGGTCATTGACTCCTTTAACCTGTTAGTGGCCCTGATCCTGTACTCCAGCCTTTCCCCTTGCCAAGTATCTACCATCAATGGCAACCCAAGTGCCACCAGACAGGAGCCCCAATACCACGGTGTGCCCCTAGTGCCACAGTGAACTGAGTACTACTTCCCCTTTAGGAGCCACAACCACCATTCCCATCCTCTCTGCCCTGCGCCTCCATTACGGGTTTCAACATATGTCAATGTTAACTTTACATTATCAATGCTTTTTTAGCATTAAAGAGATTGAAAAAGAGTGGACACAGTTGTAGGAGACCTCAGTGTCATAAACAACTTTTCCAGTGGAAATTATTCGCAGCTCTGCCGACCAATTCTTTAGAAACGCACTGAAAATAAATTTAAAGCAATCCACTCATCTCTAGTATGGACATTCCATATTCGATTCCAGGTTGCACTCCTCTTATTATTAATCAACAAGTATGCTGTTAGGAAGGTCTAAAAGCCAGGGGTCATCACCATGGATCTATAGGGCCGGTTGGGGGGTGATATCTAAAATAGTATGATTTTATAAAAATGTATGTTTTTATGGCTTACCTGAGCTATGATCTGTTAATGAAATAACATTACATTTTTTTCATAAATCAACAGTAGTGATGATCCCAGTAGTGAAATCCCACTTTATATATATAATATATATATATATATATATATATCTAGCAGAAGGACCTGGCTTTGCACGAGTATATTTCATCTATTTCATTTAATGTTTGTGTCATTAAAAGATATCGACAGAATCCACTATATCGACATCTACAGTACCCCACCCCTTTAACAGTGACCTCCACAGCGGTCTTCCCCCTTAACAGTAACATCCACAGTGCCCTCTCCTTTAACAGTGACCTCCACAGCGGCCGCCCCTTTATTAGTGACCTCCACAGTCCCCCGTCTCATTAACAGTGATTTTCACAATAATTCTCCCTCTTAACAGTGACCTCTTCAGAGCTCCGTTCCCTTAAAATGCGACCTCCACAACACCCTGCCTCCATAAAAGTGACCTCTACAGCACCCCGGCCCTTAACATTGACCTCCATAGTTGACCGTCCCCTGAACTGTGACCTCCACCGTTCCCTGCCCCTTAACAGAGTCTTCCACAGCAGCCCTCCACTTTAACAGTGACCTCCACAGCTTCCGCCCTTTATTAGTGACCTCCACAGTACACCATCTCCTTAACAGGGATTTCCACAACACCCGTCCCTTAACAGTGGCCTCTACAGCAATCTGCCACTTAACACTGACCTCCATAGCGGACAGTCCCCTAAACTTTGACCTCCACAGCAGCCTGGCCCTAGGGTGGCCAGAGGTCCGGTTTTAGGCCGGACAGCCTGGATTTTAGACTCCCTGTCCTCCGTCCGGTGCAGAGCCTGGATGGACACAGGGATGTCTTTGAACAGCTCACTCTCTGACAGCAGCACTGTGCTGTCTGAGTGTGAGCTGCAGGGAGAAAGTCACCCTCCCTCCCACCCTGAAAGCTGACAGAAGTAGATTTTTTCAATCCCTATCAGCTGAATAGTGGGAGAGGGCATGACCTAACTGGATCCAGTGCATGGCTTAGCTGGTCCTGGGGGCAGGGGTTTTTGGTCCATCTTTTGCCCCTTAACTGTGACGTCCACAGCACTCTGCTCCCTTATCAGTGTCATCCACAGCGCCCTGCCCCTTTAAAGCTGACCTACAGCAGTGAAGAAAAATGGCTGGGTTGTTATGGAAACCTGGTGTAAAACTGTGTGTATGTGGAGACTAAAGGCCTGCAAGCTTCTATTGGCTGATATGGGTCATGTGACCAGGCTTCTATTAGCTAATTAATTTTTTTGGGACTATCTCAGGAACGGTACATGCTAGAGAGCTGAGACCTGGTATAAAAACTTCCCAAACACTGGATGTACCTGTGTGCCAAATTTGGTGATTGTAAATGCGACGGTGCGGATTCCTTTAGCGGACATACACGCATACACTCAGCTTTATATATTATATATAAATTCAGAAAGAACATTTCTTTTTCTTCTTATCAGATCCTCTCAATTTACTGCTCAAGTCTGTCTTCAATGAAAATGGGCTAGCAGCTCACTGAGGCATCAGGTTATGTGGAGTCTGTGGAGAGGGGTGGGGGTGAAGGAGCAGGGACGGATGATGGAGAGAGGCAGGGTGAGACACACAGATCATGATGCTGGCTAGTAACTGTTTAAATGTCTCATTTCACTGATTTGCATCAAAACTGCTTTTGTGCTCTTCCGGTTGCTACTTCAGAAGGTGTCTACAGAGAGATAGGGGAAAGGAATCCCCTGATTTTCCATGTGTAGTCTTTGGGAGGCTAGTCTCCGCTTTTCTGGCTCAGGAAAAATGGAGAATTACATAGTGAGCCTGCAGAGGAATAAACCACTAAAATGGCGGAAACAAGTCATATAATTGCCAGAAACAGAGAGAAATTCCTACACCCTTCACCCACATGGCAGTTTATTCTGAAGTCACCTTTAACTATGTATTTTGAATTATAACTTTGATGTTCTAAACTTAACTTGTCATGTGTATGGCTGTTTTTGATTGTGAAAAGAAAAACTTGTCAGGTCCCCTAAAGATTAAAAGAACTGATTGTTAGGGGTCTTAGCAATCGGATACCCTATCGAAGGACCCATCTAACATAAAGGGATTGTCTAAAGCAGAGAACCCATATAACAAAGACCAAAGATAAGCAATTAGCAATGCCAAATCTGAAAACGGACAAGCCTTTTAAAGGCAGATTTGGCACAAAACATTTGTTTTTCAATGTTACGTTCGCAGAAAATATATTGATAGTGAAAAAGAAGCTATTAAATAGGTAATCTGCCCTCAGGGCCCTTTAACAATAATAATAATATTCAGCTATGTGACATTTGATAAAGGGCATCAGAAAGATGAAAATAGCCATACCAGAAAGTACAAACCTTGGGAATAAGCGTACGTTAATGCCATTGCTGGTATCGAGATGGAGAGAGAAATCCACTCAGACAAATTGAAAAGTCTGTGTTTCCAGTATGGATTTTTAGATAAATGTGTTTTGATTTCCTTTGGTTGGTAAGCTCTCTGCTTGCACTGAGGCTTATGTTCCATAAACAGCAGACAGGGATAGCTGGGGATTTCATGTCTGAAAAATTGTGTATAAATAACTCAAATTAAAAAGTAAGTTTTGCCCGGCATTTTGGTTTTCAAAGCAGACACTGTCTAAGGCAAATTCCACTGGAATAAAATGATTTGTTATAACAATGTAATAGCTGGAGGTGTTCATGTTAAAGCTTTGATGTTGCACTTTCTGTGATTGTGGAAATGTTCGAAAAATGCCTCATTCAGTCCTATTTATGGCAAGGCCTTGCATGATTTGTTTTATGGAAGCAAACATGTAGTAATCAGAACGTACACTGTGCATTGAAAGGTCAAGCCCGAGTTGTGGGAAAAGTTACGTGCAACCTATAAAACCCTCAATTCTCAGTTTTCTTCTTGCATTACTACAGCGTTAACAAAGACTCTCAAGCATTTTGGTTATGATATTGAGAGAAGATGTACACATCACTTAGAACAAGCTTTAGGCCACTTTCATACTTGCACAGTTTGCAAAGTTTGGTTTTGGCCAACAAATACAGTACTGATGCAAAATACTTAAAGGAAGTCTTTCACCTAATCTGAGAATTTTAGACCGCTCAGATCAGGTTATAGACTCTTTGCCCCTCATTACTACAATACCTGACTTTTATGTGTCCCTCGTACAGATGATGAAAAAGACACTTTTAAAATGTATGTAAATGAGCTTCTGAAGGTGCCCATGGGCGGCGTTACTGGGCAATGTGCCCAGATAAAACACACCTCTTTCAGCCCTGTGGCCCGCCCTCTGTCCTATTACCTCCACCATCAAAAGTCACAAGCGGCACCAGAAGAAAGCGGGCCGGACGCCTTTAGTTGGCCGGTGCATGCGCACTGCTCTGCCCATTATGGGCAGAGGAACAGCTTTTCATATTGCGCATGCGCCGGCCAAATAAAGACGCCTGGCCAGCTGTCTTCTGGTGCCGCTTGTGACTTTTGGAGGTCCTGATTTTGCCATTTTCTCTTGGCTGTTATGAACCTGATTTACAAAACTCTTTCAAGGAATCCAGGTTCAGGACATGGTACTCTCAGGACAACTTCTGAAATTTAGCATTAGTATTATGGAGCACCCTTGGTATGATGCATTTGCATTTTGTTTTA